>WBNH01000598.1:157326-193905 GCA_013401255.1 Urocolius indicus
AGGGGGGGGGGGGGAGGCGGGGTGGGGGCGGGAGGGGGGGGGGGGGGGGGGCGGGGAGGAAGACATTTCTTTTGCAAAGTCTTTTACTTTAGAAAAAAATAAAATTCAGAAACCAGTAGTAAGTGGTAAATATTTGGTTCATTCTTCATGCAATTTCCCCCCCTTCCTAACAGTGCAGTTCATAGAATCATAGAATCATAGAATGGTAGGGTTGGAAGGGACCTTTAGAGATCATCTAGTCCAACTCCTCTGCAGAAGCAGGTTCACCTAGATCAGGTTCACCTAGAACATGTCCAGGCGGGTCTTGAAGACCTTCAAGGAATGAGACTCCACAACCCCTCTGGGCAGCCTGTTCCACTGGGAGACTGGGCAAGGGAGCCACAAAATCCAGCCTTCAGTGGAAGCTGCCTGGCAGAGTGCTCTCCAGTGGGACCCCAGAGGCATGCTCAGCTCCCCAGGACACTGTCCCTGGGTGGTGAGGTGCAGAAGGGGGCAGTTGATGGAGTTATTTGTAAATAGCCAAATATATGGCCTTAACCTTTGGCTAATTTATAGGTCTTGTGTCACCTTGGGAAGAGGTGGTTACCTGCTACACCACCTTCTCATCAGCTGGTGACAATCTCAGGTCTAGTCATAGGTGTGGCATCGTTTTCAGAAAAGCCCTTGTTTCTGTGGATGGGACAATGGGTTTGAGGGAAAGCACCTCTGTGGGAGGGGTGACAGTATTAATAAAGATTGACCTGCATTTCAAATCCTTTCAGAAAGGCTCCATGAAGAAAGAAAAGTTTACCTGCTGCCTTAGTCATTGGCAGGGAGCTGAGAAAGTGCCTGCTCTGGCTCAGGAGGAACAATTTTGCCTTCAGCTGTCAGGTTTGCACAGTTCATCACCACTGTAATGCCCAGTGCTAAAGCTCTTCCATTAAGACAAGGGCATCCACATTGGGGTCAGCCAAAGGGAGGAAAATGATAGTGTTTTGTGGCCAGTGGGTTAGCAAAATCTATGTGCATGTGCACAAACAGAAGCACACACTGATTGTTACACTTTCCATGCCTTTCCTTTGCTGTATGGCCATGTGTGCTGGCAAAAGCACTGACCACATGGTCATGTGACTGCCTGTTTTCCATAGCCTAGCAGAGTGACAGAAGTGAAATACAGAGCTCTCTATCACTGCTACTGTTATGAGCACAGGTATCACCAGGCAGTGCTGCCTGCCCCACTAAGGCAGTGATTTGGCTCTTTATGTCACACCTTTCACACATAACATGAGGCCTCAAAGGAGACTGTGCAGCTCAAGGAGAGCCACTGCAGGGCATAGCACTGTGGGAAGACCACCAAATATTACTACATCTTTTTGATAAAACTGTGAGAAATATCAGCACTGAAAGCAATGGATCAGAAAAGAGGTCCAGTCTCCCACACTGATGGCTCGGCGCTTCCATGAGCCATAAGCTCCAAGTGAAAAGGGAACAGCTCCTAGGAAAGATGTCAGATGCAGAACGCAGGGAGCAGTAAACACAGAGCAAGGTAAAATCCCAACTAGAGCTGATTCTGCAGCTTTAAAGCAAGATAATTTCAGAGAGGGGAAAAAAAAGTTTTGCTTGTGTGTCTTCAGGTCGAAGACTGGAAGCCTGGTAAGTTTTGGTTGAGGAAGTTGGGCAGTGAAGCAAAGGATGAGATTAGGGCTTTTATTTGTTGCACTTGTGGTTGAGCACTTGAACATAGATCCTCTGTACAGTCAATGGAGAGAGCAGGAGACACTTCTGAAAGACTCTGATGCTTTCCATTGGACCAGGTTTTTGGTAACATGGCGGGGGTGGGTAGTGGTACAGGAGTGTCTTCTTTAAACAAAGATCTGCCAGAAGCTTCCCCTGTAGCTGACTGGGTTAGGGCCAGTCAATTCTAAGCTGGACCCTGCACCTGACCCAGGTCTGGCCAATTAGTGACTGAGGTAACACCTCTGTGAATAACATATTTGAGAAGGAGAAGAAGTTGCTGTGCAGTTGCAGAACTGCAGCAGTAACAGCGAAAGAGAAAGCGAAAACATCTCCACAGACACCAAGGTCAGTGGAGAAGGAGGGGGAGGAGGTTGCTTAGGCACTGGAAGAAAGACTTCCCTGTGACCTGTGGTGATGACCATTATGAGGCAGCTGTGCCCCTGCAGTCCATGGGGGCCACCAGGGAGCAGAGATCCACTCACAGCCCGTGGAGGAGCCCATGCTGAAGTGGGTGGATACCTGAAAGAGGCTGTGACTCTGTGGGAAGCTCACCCTGCAGCATGCTCCTGGCAGGACCTGGGAATCCATGAAGAGAGAGGAGCCCATGCTGGATCAGGCTGGAGAAGTCAAGTGCCTGAAGGACTGTTCTCCTGGGGGCTGACCCACCTTGGGGCAGGGTGTGAGGAGCTGCCCCTGTGGGAGGCCCCATGCTGGAGCAGTTTTTGAGGAGCTGCAGCCCATGGGAAGGACCCATGCTGGAGCAGTTCTTGAAAGACTTGTCTCCCATAGGGAGGGATCCCACAGTGTGAGGAGGCATCTCCCTGAGAAGGAGCAGCAGCAAAGTCCATCTGTAATTAACTGACCGTAACTCCCATCCGCCGTCCCCTGCGCTACTGAGGGGGAAGGAGAGTCCTAGAAGAGGGAGGGGTGTGGGGAGGGGTTTTAAGATTAAGTTTTATTTCTCATCTCCCTGTTCCGATGGTTCATGAATAACTCAAACCTTTTTCTCCCCAAGCTGAGTCAATTTTGCCTATAACACTAATTGCTAAGTGATATTCCAGTCCTTATCTCAACTCACAAACCTCTCATTATGTTTCTCTCTCTCTCCTGTCCAGTTGAGGAGGGGGGTGATATTACGACTTGGTGGGCACCTGGCACCCACCCAGGGCTAAACCAGCACAATGGTCCTAGTTCTTCTTTGCTACAGTCTAATAAATAAAGGTCCTTCTTCCAGCAGAGAAAGACACTCTCCCTGTAGTTATTCCCAGGCCACTGCCTGGCATCAGATGTCAACAAGTGTTTGAGTTATCTCCAGTGTCACTGCCTGCTTTTGAGGTGCTTTTTCTCACACTCTGCAAAGCTCTGAGGCAAGTTTTGGGTTGCCAAAAACTGCTGAAGTCATAACACAGTGATCACACCTTCTAACCAGTGGCCTTCCAGCTTGTGTGCTGATCTTCTTGTGACTGCTGAGGTCACTGGGCTGCGCTGAGCAAAGGAACTCTGCAACATTGTCACCAAAAGCACAGTCTCCTCAAACACTAGCCCTGTCTCACACTGAGCAGGACCTCTACATCCCATTCTAAAAACACATTTAGGATTCTTTCACCAGGTACCGTTTTGGAAGCTGCTGCACCTCCTCATGGTTTTTTTGTGGCCAGTTAATGATTAGTGTGGGCAGAGAAAGCTCCCTGAAGAGATGCTGTCCTTTGTTTTAAGTTTGCATTTATTTTTGGTTTACTTTCACCCTCCATGCAGTATAAGCACTTTTGGCACAGGGCTTTCTCCTAACTTGGTAACTCTGAAAAATCAACATAAAAAGAGTCCCCTATCTCCTATGTTACTTCACTCTTTTCAAACTGGAAGAGTCAGATTTGTTTTTTAAATGCTGCATGTAATCAGGAATGTTACGTTTTCTTGTGTAAATTCTCTTTGTGTATTGAAAGATAAACAGCCCATAGGAAACAAAAATCAGTGTTCACTTCATTTTTTGCATTGTTCAAGGCCAAAAACAAAGCATACTTATCTGCTGAGAAGTATTCTGCTTAGGCAGGGGAAAGCAGTCTTCAATACCAGCTTACCAGCACTGCAATCATCGCCTGCAGGGATCCCAGAAATTATAACATTCAATCACCACGAGAAAATCATGGCAAAAAATAATGGAGACCAAGAGTCCCTGTGGAAAGTGCAGCTGGTGTTGACAACAGCACTCTGAGGTACCATTAAACTGCTCGATTCTGGTGACTCTAAAGGAAAATGTTAGGCAGTCTTGGGAAGATACTGGGAATGGAAGTGTTATGGGTGCAGCGAGCCACTGTGGGCTCAGAACTAAGTCCCCTGGGCTATGAGAGCCAGGAGGTGACCATCTCCATCTCCTGGGATGGCCTAGGAGCTGCAGAGCTCAGTGCAAGGCAGGCACTGAAACACTTTATCCTGCTGCCATGCACAAGATCAGACCGAGGACGCGTGCTTCTCACTCACAGCGCCAAGGACATGGTTTTGTGTGGCTGCCACAATGAATTAGAGAGCGGCCTGAGGCCTGCTGCTGCACATATTTCAGTCCCTTCTCTTCTTCCAACAAGACTGGCTTGGGGAAGGGAGGTTTGTGTGTCAGTCTCCACGGCAGCTTACTTGGCCAATGCCCAAGAGGCAAGGCAAAAAATGAGAGAATATCAGACTGTCTGCTTCCTGCTTCTCCTTAGTCAGGACAATTTATTGTAATGCAATTTGGGCCTAAGGAATAGAGACACAAAGGACAAAATGTGCTGGAAAACCTACGGGGAGAGTAACTTTATTAAAATCTAGTAAGGGATAACTGTGTTACAGCTTTCCCTCAGTTAGGTTACTTAGAGGGTCTCTTTTTTCTGCTTTAAACATGCAACACGCAAGCAGAGCAGGATGAGATTTGCCTTGTTCCTTTAGGAAAGGAGATCACAAGACACAAAGGTACCGGCTCTGGCTGAGGACATCTGCAAGACTCCAGCCTCACATGCTGGGACATAATCCTGAGGAAGTGGCAGGCAATGTTCCCTGGGTTGGTAGCCACTGCCAAAGGTAATAGGCCAGATGTACTCAACTCATTTGTTTGTATCTCCGAGTCTTCAACTACTCTACCAAATTCAGTCAAGTTCAGCACATAGATTCGCAAGTTATTAGAGGAAAAAATCAGCCAGCAAGACCAAAGGCAACAAACGCACACAGTGTGTTTCCATAGGAAGCCAAACCAAAATGCTGGTGCTTGAAAAGTTAGTAATTAAATTATTTCCTTAGGAATGTTTGACAGTTTCCTACAGGAGAAAAAAATCCTCCTTTATTTCATTTTTATTGAATGACATTCATCAGAGATTGTCTCCCACTGGGTAACTGAGGAGGTGAACCTGTGCATTGACCTGCATAAAGAAAAATGTCCTTGATCTAACAAATATGTCTATTTAAAAAACCCAGTCTTCTGTTCCCCTGTTTACTCACCAAAGTAACAAATTACTCGAATTAATGTGAGAAGAATTTACCCAGAAGCCCAAACTATTAACCAGGAAATTCCAGTGCTCTTGAAATTTGCAATAAGAGAAAGTAGAATCATTAAAAGTATAAAAGCCAAAGCCCCATTGAGGTCTGTGCATTCTTTGTTTATGCTGCTATCGAGTGTGCTAGACAAATGTGTAGAGCTTGTAAAATCATTTGGGAATTCCTGAAAAAAATGAAGTGGGGGAAAAAAAGATTAGCTCCTCACACAAGGGCATGATAAAACTACTGAACATTTCTGTCTTAATTGTGCTTCATGCTGGAGTACAAGGGAAACTTATCATAACTGTATAAAATGCTAAACTCTCCTAGCAGCAAAATGCCTCCTTTAAAGTAATAGCAGGAGTAAACCTCTCACTTCTAAAATATAGTTGACAAAAAAGGCTAATAACTCATGAAGGTTTTACATACAATGAAAAAAAGAACAACCCAGAAAGAAGTCAAAGCCTGTAAAGTTACTGTGCATGAAATATGCTATTCTACATCAGCAGTTTAATTTGCACTTCTGCAGATCAGAGTTAATATTCCCACTGCATACAACCATAATAAAATGTAGCGGTCCACTGACAGCAGGAGAAAACATTGTGTGTTTTCCTTTGGTTTATTTCACTTCTCTCACTCATAAAATATGCCTTTTGCCACCTGTCAGTGCATTTTTCCTCCTCAGATGAAGGACAGCCAACCACACTTGACGTGGTATCTATTCAACACAACTGAACATGCTAACCCTCCTAAAGCAAGGACCACAGTCCCTGACATAGCCTCAGCTCATGGGAAGCAGAACTCTGTGTTTAGTGAGGAGAAATCATGGTGAACTGTAACAGGAGAAGTTGTGGCGGGGATTTCAAAGCAGGAATATTGCAGAACAGTTAAGTGACTGCAAGCCAGTTAGGATGGAGTACACTGCAGTATTGAGATGGGTGGAGTTAGGAGTCATCAGTGGAGCTGTCTATTCCCAAACCTCCATTGAGGTCTGGAGACAGCAATGGCTTGATTTAGATCCCTCAATGCATCCCACCTGGGATGCTTTAGGTATCCTGTCTGGACCAGAAGAGTGGAAGTCTTCTGTAGGTTCTGTCTCATATCTGCCAGCCTTGGATAGATGTCCTGGATAATCGAGGGCACCTCAAACTGCTCTAGAAGCCTGTTTTATCTAAGCAGCTCTTGCATTTGCTAGGTCTGCACTGTGATGTGGGGCTGGGCAGCTACATCATGTGTAGATGCCTGTATCACTGACAGCTTCATTTAGTTATCTGCAGTCTGAATCCCAATGCCACCTCTGTGGTCTATGCAGGCAGGAAAGGCATGAGTTGCATAAGTTTGTGTTTTTTCTTCTGTAAGGCTGTGTCAGGGGGGTAGGTACTGGAGCCCCCCCATGCAAGGGAGAAATAACCCTCCTTCCTATGCATTTGTATATCATCTATTTAAGTAATGCATTCAGATTTCAATTTCTGCTTTGGGAGAAGAAATCTTGCCTTATGCAGATCCTCTAAGTCCTATAAACTAGGACTTACTGCATTGGCTCCTGAACTCTAAGGCTTGGTACCAGGCTGCAGCTCAGAGATTCGAGGTAGGAGCCCAGGCTGGCGGGATGCTTGTGAGAAAGGTGGCAGCCAGCCCCATGTCTTCTCACAGCCCTGTGTTTGCATGCACAAAGCATCATCTCATGGCTGGGGAAGAAAGCATCAAGAGCAGACCCTAAGCATTGCATAAAGGAAATGTCTTCTTCAACAGCAACATTTCCTTCCAGGCCAGTTTCTGTTTGAGCAAGAGCCCCAGGGGGTTCTCTGGGGACCTCCAGAAAGACGAGGTTATAGCAACTGTCCAGGCCGCTGATGCAGTATTGTCACGGTATAACAAACCCAATACTTTGGGCTGCCTTTGGGTCTGTTCAAGAACTCTCTGTATCCTGGGCTTCAGGGGCCAAAAGATACAATTTTAAACTTAGTTGGATTTGATGAAATCTGGGTTAGAAGCCAACTCAGCTTGGAGCTACAGTAAATCTAACTTCTGGCTGATACCTGAGCAAGCAGACTAACTCCTGCACGTGATCCTTTCTCAGTTAAATGCTAGGCCTATCTTTGCTTCTGCTGAAAATCTCTTCCAGAAGTGTGCTGGCATTTAGGCAGTGGCTAAAATGGTGGCTTCAAGGAGCGCAATCAAAGCTGGTTTTGAGGAATACCAGATTTGACGTAGGCTTCAAGTAAGGTCCCATGCAGGAATGCAGGACAGAAAGAAGATTACCGTCTGCTTTTGCTATGAGGCAGAATAGACCCAGATTGAGAGGAAAAATTCTTCATTGAAGGGGTTGTCAAGAACTGGCTTTCCAGGGAAGTGGCTGAGTCACCAACCCTGGAGATTTTATAAGACATAGATGTGATGCTTAGGGAGATGGTTTAGCGGTGGACATGGCAGTTCTGGGTTAGCGGTTGGACTCAATGATTTTAAGGATCTTTTCCATCCTAAATTAGTCTACCATTCTATGATTTGGTATTTTCCACTCAAAAAGAGTGTGCATGTGAGGCCTGAAGTATTGGTTTGCAGTAAATGGCTCTGTGCTAATTCTTGGAATTACAGTTAGGGTACCAGGATCCTCCGACCTGTAAGATCAGGACTTAGAGAACAGTGAGAATTAGCTAAGAATAACTTAGAATGAGAATGTCTATCACCTGTATCCAAATGAGCTCAGAAAGCATGTCACAATAGGGAGTTAGTATCTTTGGGAGAGTAGGAAAGATGCAATGAAATCAGTGTGACACTTTTGTTGGCTGTACTAAGCTCTATATGAAAGGGAGGTGTGACCAGTAATGATAGAGAAGGTCTTTATCGTTTTTGGAGTCTGCTGAGCTCAAATCCTGCCTGTGTGTAACAGGTACCTGTCTGACCTCAACTTAAAACATAGAAAAATGACATTTGTTTTCACTTTAAAACTTATATTTCTGTGTTTTCTACTCTGAGGTGTTACAGCGGAACGGCTCCTTTGGAAGACGTTTACAAGGACAATCCCTTCTCAGGAGTCACTGTCTGTAGCCTAAGGTCCTTTTAGTGATCTGTTCCCTCAGTTCACTCATTACCTCAGGTTACTTATAGCCTAACACTAAATACTGTATTTCCAGGAAAGTTCTCGCGTACTTCTTCCTTCTGTGGGAGAAGTTGATCACTGGTGCTATTCTTTCATGTGTCCCTGGTTCAATAAGCTATGCAAGGTGCCACTTGCTGTCAGCTACAAGAGAGTCCAAGACAGAGGTTACAGTAGTCCTGCACTGACCAGTACAAGACAACTCTCGCCACTTAGTGTCTCTTCTTCCATGCCTGTTTAGCACTTGCCACTGGAGAAGAGCACAATGATGATGTTTGAAAATATCACTTTTGCAGCTTGGATGAACAAAGCAAGGATTTTACACTGGCAGGGAAGAGTGCAAAGGGCCTTTCCCCTTTGCTTCACTAAGACAGTATATCAGGTTCCAAGTGTTCTACTGTCAATGTGGCAAATCTACTACTCAAGAACATCAGATCCATATGAATTGTAACACATACTGAGCTTCTCGTTAATACAGAATCACAGAATGGTAGGGTTGGAATGGACTTCAGAGATCATCCAGTCTGACCTCCTGCTAATGCAGGTTCACCTCGACCAGGTCACAAAGGAACGTGTCCAGGCAGGTTTTGAAACCTCCAGAGAGAAGGAGACTCCACAGCCTCCCTGGGCAGCCTGTGCCAGGGCTGAACAGTAAAATAATTTTTCCTTATGCTTAAGTGGAACTTTTTGTGTTCTAGATTTTATCCATTAACCTTTTTTCTTCTGGGGAATCATCCAGTCCTCCTAGTTTGGTGTCATCAGGGAACTTGTTGACGGTAAACTCTGTCCCCTCATCCAGGCCGTTGATGAAGATGTTGAACAAGACTGGCCTCAGAACCGATCCCTGAGGAACTCCACAGGCCACAGGCCTCCAACTCAATTCTGTGCCATTGATCACCACCCTCTGGGCTCTGTCATTCACCCAGTTCTCAATCCACTGGCTGAATGACACATATATGGCTGAATGATCCATGTAAGGCTTTGCTGGTCAGTCTTGTATGGTGACATATTGGTCATTTAGCAGCTATGAAGGCACTTCTTATCTTTGTTTCTGAGCTGTGTAATAGAGGTATGATGCACCCTTTTTCCTCTATTGAATGCCTATTTAGCATGTGTGGCTAAATCTCCAGAGCGGTCACTGTCCAGTTTTGTAGAAGCCACACAGAGTTTAAGTGCCAAGGCTGGTAGGACCCCTCTGGATTACTGTCATGAAGAATAATAATAAAAACATAAGGCCAGTCTTTTTAATTGGTACTGCTGACTTGAATTTATTCAGTATTAGGAAGAAAAAAAAAGCAATATTGATATTTGCTAAAAATTGTAATGAATTTTGTTAAAAAGTACAGCAACAGTAGAGAAGAAGGAATGACAAAAAAGATAGATAAAGAAAATAGTAAAGAAAAGGCATTTGAAAAGATAGAGGTGCGAGGAATCTGGTTTTTCAGATGAACCTGCAGGGTTCATCTAGCTTAGCCTGCAACTATACCAGGGATAAATCATTGCTTGTACAAAATGTAAAAATAATACTATTTAGAACAAATGAGTATATATGGGACATGAAATCTAACCATCAGAGCAGAAAGGGTCAGAAACAGCATCCTGCTGCCCATAGAAAATGTCTTTTATTAGGCTGAGAAGGAGATCAGGTGCACAAGCTCTTCTTCTGCTCTGAAACAAACTGGTCTGAAACATCAGACCATCTACACACAGTTCCTCTGAGTTTCAATTCATTAAATTAACAACCTGCAGGTCTCATTTAGGGCTTTTTGGTTGGTTGATTGGTTGGGTTTTTTGTGATATTGATGTGTTTGGGAGAGGTTTGTTAAGATGGTTTCCCATTATTTCTGGAGTTGCATGGCCATACAGTGTACAAAGGGCTGTATCCTGTGGTCAGAAGGCTGACACGGAAAGGCCTCTCTGCATCATATTACTGCTTTTGTAAGGTGATGGATGATGTGATGGAGCATCTGTGAGAGAAAGACTCTCAACCTGAGAACTCCAGATGGCTTACTTTTGCTAAAGTTGAATCTTACAAAACGGGTTTGTAACAAAAACTTGGCTTGATTCACCGCTGGAAGGGGCTCAAATTTCCTTCTACAAACCATACGGCATATATAGCATACACAGGGTTTTTCTTAAAGCAGATTAAGATGTTTTGTGATTCTGTAACTTCTGCCATCTCACTTTGTCTCTAAAAATACCTGCTTCCCAATTCCAAAGATACCTGAGCACTTGCAGAAACAACAGATGGTCCCTCCTGTCACTGTAACATTTCCAGGAACACAGGTGCTGCCTCTAACAGTTTCGATCCACATAGGCAGAAATTAAAGACTTTGGACAAGTGAGGAAATTTGGCCATATGTCTCTATACATTAGTCAGAAGGTGATTGCTGCTGTTTTAGTGATGGATGAAGGGCCACTGATGTGGAGCAGTCACCCACCCACTTTGAAGACCCTGCCTGCTGGTACGTAGTGGAAATGGCAGCATCACCAAAGAGCAAAGGCTTTCCTCCTGGCACAGAGCCCTCTCTAGGACAGCAGCAAATGGGTGAAGACACACACATGTGTGCACATCCTAATTTAACTGTTGTCATCTAATGTGTGGCATCTCATGATCTCAGTAGACCACGGACTCAAGTCCTACCTCTACTAGAATCCTTGACTGGGAATCAGGTCCAAATTGCAAGCACCAAAATGTTGCTGTTGAGAAGTCCCATCAGTCATTAAGGCCAGTGGAGCGCTGCTTAGTACAGTCAGTGGGATCTGTGGTGGGATTCAACTCACTATGAGGCAGCACATGCCTTTGGCTGGTTGGATTGCTCTCTGGACACTGCTAGCATGTAGACACCAGCACTCAGACACTTACATGCAGCCTGAACCTGATTGCATGCCCCTATCTTATGGCTTTTGATGGGTGTCGTGCTAACATGCAGTAATATGATGCTGAGGGCTCCTGTTTCCAAAGCACATGTGATTCTCTGAGCAGAGACTTTGCACACCACTTTGCCTGCCAGCAACACCGAGGCTATATTCTGAACTAAGACTTGGATCCATTTCTGTGGAATGACCCTGGAGAGCAGGGAGGTGTCAGGACCGTCAGGGGCTTTGGGCAAAGTTGTTGGGTGGCTCTATCTCCCCGAACTTATTTGTTTTCCAGGTGTTGCTACTATGGCAGCGGTCACCTGTCAACACTTCACAAGGCAACTTGCAGGTGAAAATGATCCTAGGAATCTTCATCCATACACAGGATCCATCCAAATGTCCAAGTACCAAGAATGGTTCATGTTTTCCTCCCAAGAAAGGGCATTGAGAACTTCCCACTCCTCTTCACTGAAAGGAAAAGCATGGGGTTTTTTTTAACGATGTGTCAAAGAGCAAAGTTTTATCCATCTACTCCTTCCCAGGAATGTTGTTACTGTTAGCAGTGACGTTGAAAGTACTTTTGACTGAAATCCAACTTCATATTTTACCAGGAAATCTGTGTCAAAATGGCAAAAGATGAAGAGTTGAAAACTGAAAGATGCTCTTTGTCCTCCTTGGCAACAGAATTTACTTTGTGAGGAGAAAATAGTCTATTGAAGAAAATCAGAAGAGAAAGAAATAATATATCCTGCTGCTGCAACTCCCTGGATTAATGACAAGAGCCGGGATGTAAAAAATTCATACCCAAAGGTTTCAGCATGTCACCACTACGCACAGTGTTTATTGTGTGGTTTGCTGTAGTTGCGTCATCAAAACCTCTTGTCTAGAAGAACAACATTTTCCTTAAAGTTCAGAAAGCATTTGACTAAAGAGTGTTCTTTCTGTCATCAATGTTTTCCAGCCATAGTGCCAAACAGGGAGCTATATTGAGGATACACAACCCAGGATAACATTCTGGAAAGAAGAAACAGCCCCTGCAGGAAGGGATGAAGCAAACTGAGAGAAGGAGGAAAAACCTCTCCCTCAGCCCAAGGCAACCCATTTGACAAGAGGGAAGTATCTTGTCTGGGAAGAAGAATAACAAGGCATGTCCAGATAGCAAGGCTTTCTTAATGAACAGGACTGTATCTATCTGAACTATTCTCACATAAATAAACCCTGAACTTCAGACAAGGAATATCACAACCCTTCTACAAGAAGAAAGTATTTTGGTAGAAGCTGCTTCTAGATGAAGTACCATGATTTTTGAAGGTCTCTAAAAGCCTTGAAACAGAAAAGTGTTATCTCCCAGCAATCGTGATGCTTTTTAATCTTGTTTTCTCCTACAGCCTTTTTGAAGCATTTAATTCTTTCTGCCTGCCCTTGGTTTCTAGCTGGATAGTTGTTTTTATCATCAAGCAAGCTGGATTACTGAGATGAATTTGGCTCAAAGTCTCACAATCAGAGAGATCACTGTAACTCAGTGAAGCACTCTACAACCAGATAAAAACTAAACAAACAGCCATCTCTAAATCTTAATACAATTCCAACAGAAAAACAGAGACAGCTTATTTTGTCAGCAAAGCTCCTTTCTCACATCCTGCAATATCAGGGATGAGTCGCACTAAATGCATTTATAGAGTACATAATTGAAACATTGCACACTTTCACAGAGAACAAGTTAAACTGACCAAAATTTCAAAGACTAGGAACATAAAGCCAGGTTAAAATACCTATTATAAAGACAGGTCTGATTTTTCAAATCCTCTCATCCACCACGTCTTCCCAATGACTTCAGTAGGAGCAATCCTTTAAAAGTCAGGCCACTCTTCTAAAGCTAGCTTTCAGGTAGATATAGGATCCTCAGATTTACTTTTGGAAACCACCTGGTCTTGGCTGTATCTGTACTCAGCTTTACCTCCATCACTTGTTCAAGTAACACAAGAGACGATAGCACTTCAATTGGGTGCCAAATTTAGATGTACAATCAGAAAGACATAATCTAAGCATGGGCAAGTGTGGAGGCCTGCACCTGGGGAGGAACATCCCCATGCACCAGTACAGGCTGGGGATTGACCTGCTGAAGAGCAGCTCTGCAGAGAGAGACCTGGGACTGCTGGTTGATAATAAACTAACCATGAGCCAGCAATGTGCCCTCGTAGCCAAGAAGGCCAATGGCATCCTGGGATGCATCGAGTGAGGCCAGCAGGTCAAGGGAGGTTCTTCTCCCCCTCTACTCTGCCCTGGCGAGGCCTCATCTGGAGTCTTGTGTCCAGTGCTGGTCTCCCCAGCTCAAGAGGGACAGAGAACTTCTGGAGAGAGTCCAGCGCAGGGCAACCAAGATGATCAGGGGACTGGAAAATTTCTCTTATAAGCAAAAAAGGCTGCAGGAACTGAGGCTAGAGGAGACTGAGGGGGAACCTCATTAATACTTACACGTATTTGAAAGGTGGATGTCAAGAGGATGGAGCAGCACTTTTTTCTGTAGTGTCCAGTGATAAGACAAAGAGTAACAGTCAAAAGCTGCAACACAAGAAGTTCCACTTGAACACAAAGATAAACTTATTTTCTGTGAGGGAGCCTTAGCACAGGCTGCCCAAGGAGGATGTGGAGTCTCTTTCTCTGGAAGTTATCAAAAGCCACCTGGATACGTTCCTGTGTGACCTGATCTAGATGGACCTGCTTTAGCAGGGAGATTGGACTGGATGGTCTCTAGAGGTCCCTTCCAACCTCTACCATTCTGTGATTCTGTGATGTGTCTAACATTTAGCTTAAGTGCTGTTCATGTCTTCCAGATAGTTAGTTTTCCTAAACCAGAAGGGTAACTAGGCAGGGTAATGTAACCCACTGATGGGTGTTCTTTGGAAATAACCAGTATGAATATGAAGCAAAGTACCAGCTGTGGCTCATACCCTGCCAGTAGCCCAGTGACTCCTTCCAGCTCCTCTCAGCATCTTTCAATTGGTGGTTTTAGGCTTTGTGAAATTACCACACTGCAGGTGACCAATACAATCACCAGTGGGTACCAACAGATGCAGCTGACATAAGTAACTGTTACTGAGTTTTACAAATGCTGAGTTTTCCAGTACCATAGAATGATACAATCTTTCTTCTTGGAAAAGACTTTTAAGATCATTAAGTCCAACCACTAGCCTCACACTGTCAGGCCCATCACTAAACCATGTGCCTCAGCATCTCATCTATGCATCTTTTAAATACCTCCAGGGATCAGGACTCCACCACCTCCCTGGGCAGCCTGTGCCAACGTCTAACAACCCTTTCAGTGAACAAGTTCTTACTAATCTCCAATCTAAATTGTACCTGGTGCAATTTGAGGCCATTCCGTCTTGTCCTATCACTCATTTCTTGAGAGAAAAGATCAACCCCCACCTCAGTACAACCTCCTTTCAGATAGTTGCAGAGAGTGATCAAGTCTCCTCTCAGCCTCCTCCAGACTAAACATCCCTAGCTGCCTCAGCCACTCCTCATAAGACTTGTTCTCCAGACCCTTCACCAGTTTCATTGCCCATCTCTGTACACTCTCTAGCACCTCAGTGTCCTTCTTGTAGTGAGTGGACCAAAACTGAACATAGTACTTGAAGTGTCGCCTCACCAGTGTCCAGTACAGGCGCATAATCACTTGCATAATCACTTGCACATAATCAATTGCATGACTACAATTACCAGATATCTTTGGGACTTCATTTGTTTGACCATAAAAGACAGCAAGAACAACAAGAATAACAAGAGTCATACCGAGTAAAGACATATTGTTTCAATTTCATTTTACATCTATCCATAAGGCCTCATTCTAGTAAATGAACAGATCTGAACTAGAATCAGACTTGTTAGCCATTAGTTCTGCACTCTTTGAGATATCTGCATACACCCAATGACTATTCTTTTGATGACAATTGAAAGAGTGTTTGCAGACTCGTGGAACAAAATGATATAGTTTAGTCATTTTTCTGTGAGATAATAATGATGTTCTAATTGAAAAATGTACTCTGATGTAATTATCTTGCATCTTTATAAGCCTGCCTCAGGAGCACAGTAAAAGAGCAAATGTGAGCATTTTTACTGTGTCATGTGAGAAAAGGCTCTCAGAGTTTTATTTGTGTCACTTGGTGCACTTTCAGGACATGGAAGCCTCATAAAAACAAAATTATTTCCTAGTTTGATCTGGTTAATCTCTTGGGGCAGGATCCAAAGGAAGCTTTAGCCACATAAGTGAAAGGCAGACTTTGAGGTGGGACTCACACATACACACTAGTGTCTCATGCCCTGGTACATCTTGGGATAGCTTCTCCTGCTTCCACCAGCAGCTCACAATGTGTTGTCTTCTGCCAAACCATCTAAAGAGCTTATATATTCCTGTGTCTCTAAAATGGCACTGCATGCTTCTGTTTAGGCACCTGGGTTGCTCCCTCCTTGTCAGAGTTAAATCTGTTTCCCTAAGTTTTTCAGCTGAACTCTGGAAGACCAGGAGGGAACAGAAAATGACCCCTTGTTTCTCCCTGCCCTGGGTTGCTGCTCCTCCTCTGCCTCATTGTCAAGACAGAGACTACTTTTGCAAACAAAAAATAAAATAACCCAAACAGCCTAAAATTCTGTGCAGGCAATTTTCCTCCAGGACAGACTCGGGCTCTAGATCCACAGAGCAGGACAGGACACAGTGGTTTACTGATCTTTCTGCTATGTAGGAAGAGAAACTGCCAACCCAGGAGCCCCACAGAAAGTGTAGGAAGAGTGGAGCCCGTGTCAGGAACCCCTTTGGTGGAGGAGAAATGTCTGCTGTTTCAGCATCTGCTCTGAAACTCAAGTAACAACAGGCTCCTGATAATTAGTTTTTGGCACATTTACCTAGTTTTTCTGGCCTTCTGGTACGCTATGGTACGGTACCACAGCTTCCTCTAGACGAGAGAGCACTGCTGGGAGCACACACCCCTTACTGTTAGGATCCTTCTCACACTGAGCAGGGACAAACTGGTGGACCCAGGAGCTCCATGAGCATGAAGCTGTAGATGGCTGCTTTATTGCTTTTCCCACTCTAGTCTCTCAGGGAAGCCCCAGCTGTGGGAGTTCAGGAGTCAGGAAGCAGCATGAGAAGGAAACAACAGCACCAAAATTCTCTGGTAGTTACCAAAAGCCTCCCAGTAGGTCCCTCTCAGCTTGCCATCCACGAGCCCTCATCTCAGTTGCTGTAAAGCAACTCAGCAACCCTCTGGGGGTTCAGTGATTGTGGAGGTGAGGTTAGATAAGCATTGGCCAGATATCACTGGAAGACTCCTTGGCCATACACAAAACACTGGGGGAAAGGCTACAGCCCTGCTAGTGCCTGGCTCAGCTTCTGGAGGAGGGAGGAAGCCTGGGGCGAGCAGGATCTCTGCCTCCAGCACAGCAAAGGTGCGAAGGCTGTTATGCTGGTGGGTGCAGGAGCTCAAGGGGCAGCAGGCTGGCCAGGTCTTGTAACTTGGGCCATCTGTCCGTCCTGTCAACATGCCCTGGAGCCATCATGCAGGCCCAGGGTACTCTCCACCTCCTCGTTCCTCACACAGAGCAGCTGCATATCGCCATTAGCTGTATTGCATTCATAAAGGCCTCTAGGGTCTTTCCTGACTACAGCAAGGGCTAGGCAGGCTCATGATATATTAATAATCAAGAGATTTAATTTATAAGGCAACCTGTTCCCTGCTATGGAGCTGGAGGCATTGCACAATGTCATAATAAATCTAATGAAACAGTATAAATAAGTAACCAGCTTTAATCCTGGCTGTAGAATTATTAGGCAGTGAATTAGATTTTTTTGCTTTCTCTTTATTGTTCAAGTTTTGCGTTATTCTGGAAGTTGTAGATTTGTTGAGAGAAGTCTGTGAAGGGGCAGGAGGCACAGCCAAGGATCAGAGAGATGAGGATGCCTTCAGCTCTGGAGGGAAAAGGGCAGAGGTGTCTGTCCTTCAGATCGAGACCTCCTGATGGTGACCATATGGGAGTAGCACAGTGCCAAAAGCTGGTCCTGGCACAGCCCCTCACCCCTCTCACCAGCAGCACCTGGAGTGACATGGGAAATGACAGAAAAATCCAAGCCTTTGCCCTGCACAGCATGGGTTGGCTTTCAGATGCCACTGCAGTTCACGTTGCTCGAGTCCTAGGCAGGAATTTCTTCTTCATTCATGTTAAACATCTTCTCTTTTGGTATAACAACAATGACATAGATTTGGGTGATATAAACACTGACACTCATCGCCCCACAGGGCTGGGCCACAGGGTGAGAGCTGCTGCTACCAGCTGCTGCCCTGGTCTCTCTGCTGCACTTCCTGCCAGCATAAGCTCATCAAGAAGCTGCAGGCTGAGAAAGACTTTTGGGAGGAGATTCAGAGTTTTCAGGAGACAATGAAGAGCTTTCAGGATATGATCAAGGGCTCCTGGGAAAAAAATCAGAGATTTCAAGATGGTCATCCAAGCTTTCTGGGAGGGGCAAAAGCTCGTCTGGGAGAGAGTAAGAAAAGGTTATTCAGGAAGAAGCAGAAGCCTTCTGGAGGGTGCATCATGACTTCTGGAATGATTCTAATGCTTTATGGAAGAAAGAGAAGGATTTTTTGGAAAGAAGATCAGGTCCTCTGGGAGAAAGACACGATCCTCCTGGATGAGGATAGAGTCCTATGGGCAGAAGAAACGCTTCTGTGTGCAGATGAAACAGGTCTCCTGGAAGAAGAAAGCGCTCTCTGGAAAGAGGAGGAAGGCCTCCAGGAAGATGAAAAAAATCTCAAGGAGTATGAAATGTTGATCTTGGAGGAGGTGTTTGGTCCTGAGAGAGCAAATACTACCAGGGATGCCACTCTCCACAAGAGGAAAGCATGAATTGTTTTGCTAGGCTCAGAAACATGTGGAAAGCCACATACACTGATGTGTATCTCTTATTTAAGCAGCGCTGTGCTTCAACTAGCTCCCTGAAATAACCCTTCCAGTTCTTGGAGTAAATCAAAACAGGTTTTGTTAATGCAATTTGCTTCAAAGCCATTGCACCTCTGTTTTCAGGGCATTATTTACTCTTTTGAGGTCCTGTAGCCTGAGGAATGGGATAAAGCTCTGGTTTCCTGGCCTGTCACCAGGAGGCCTGTGGGTGGATGAAGTCACAAGAAGGTGAGGGCTTAATGGCTGAGATCACCTTCTGGAGCTGAGATTGTGGTTTATATCAGCTGAGTCAGTGCCAAAATAAGGCACTGGTAAATTGTAACCTTTGGGTCTCCCTCGTTTAAGCTAACATTCCTGACTTAATTGAGACAACTGTTTCTGCGCTGCCATGTTTGAGCTTTGACTATCCATGTAACTTCTGGCTGCTCTTGGGAGTGTGGTGGGAACATAGACTTGCTTGAGTGAGCTCCCCACATCCATGATCTGGCCCAGAGCAGCTCTGGCATCAGCCTTGCTGACACAGGCAGAGGAGGGGGACAGGAGTAAGAGGGGACACAAGAAGTCAGCAGCATGTTGGAAAAGATGTAAGCTGGAGGGAAAGTTGTTGGCAAGTCCCTCAGCAAGGGGGAAATAATGTTTAACAATATGAGTATATATGTGTGTATGTGTAAGAGTGGGAGAGGGTGAACATAGGGACTGGGATTATTATCAACCTGCTGAGCTCCTGAGCTCAGTACAAGTACAGGAGCCTCTAACAGAAAACTCTCCATAACTGCAGTGCATCAGGTGGTTAATATTTGCCAATATCTGATGTGATGCAAGTACAGAACCAGTGCCTTCTGCTGTGTTGTGGGACAGGAATTGCAGTTTCTCTTCTCTCTTGAAGAACTGAGCTCAGATGCTTCACGTTTTCAAAGGCTGAGCTGTAAAGGCTGGTAAGGCAAACTGCATTTGACTGTCTGTACATCCAGAAGTGTAAGTGACAAGGGCAGCAGTGAAAAGCACTCATTTGAGTCAAACGAGGCATTCAATTTTTCTCTAGTATGGTAGCATTAGTAGCTCTTTCTCCTTCAATACAGGATTTTAGCACCAAAAAGGCTCAAGGACACAATGTAAGAAGCCTTTACAATTGCTGTTGAAGAATCTGATGACTTCTGCAACTGTCAGGCACACCTAGGCTGTCACTCAAGCCTGTCACTCCATCCTTTGTGATCTGCTGGAGGATAAGGCTGCCTGTCCTCTTTAATTTTGCTCAAGACAAATTATGCACTACGTCTCTCCTGAAAAATCTATGAATATTTATTGCTCAATGAATAACCAGCCCATAAAAAAAAGAAGAAGAAGAAAAAAGACAACTGATTCAGCCAGGGTAGGAATGTTTTGCAACCTTTGTTATCATTATTCTATTATTACCATGTAAGCCAGAAATGAAAATGACCTATTAGACTATTCAGTGCACCTTCCTTCAAATTCAGGGCTCTTAACACATTAGACCTTTATCATTAGATGCTATAGAGAGAAAGAACCTTTCAAAAAAATAGCAGCGTGTGAAAAGCACTTGTCACTTCATATATTTTTATTGTCAAAAAGCCAAGATTTTTTTCTCAGTTATTGAAATCCACACATCAAATTAACATTCATTTAAACTAAAATTAGTTCTGCTTTCTCTTGCAAAGAACTTGAAGCACGTGAAATGCTCTTAAGAGAGCTCCGAGCTGCTGCTTCTTTCACAGAAGAGCAGGACAGTGTTTCTCTGGTGAGAGAGCTGTCAGTATAGTACAAGAGCTGTGGAATTGAAGGCATTGCACGAAGCGGCACAGAGGAGCCAGAAGTTTAGCCACAGAAAAGCATGTACCGATATGGTCTCAGGCTGCTGGTAGCTCCCCTGAAAATGCTCCATCCAACTGCTAGCTTGGTGGCCCTTGTTTCAGTGGCATTGCCAGAGAGGGATCACTTGCAAAAGGCTTACCAGGGCTGGGGATTTGAAGTGGGAAGTCCAGTAGCTCTGAACTGAGGACAAATTTCAGACATGAAGCCAATCTTTTCTAGTGCTCTACAGCAGTAAAGTAACGAGGGGAACAGAAGGGAAATGGCTACAAGGATAAGCTCAGTTACATCTATCAACTCTGCAACACGTGCATGGAGTCGTTTGAGTGCAAAATTCAGAGTGAGGAAATACAAAAATACATCTGTCTTGGAAAAGCAAGTCTGCTGTCCTGGTATAGGTTGGCTGCAAAGACCAGGAAAGGATTGGACGTGCCTGAAGATCTGAAGATGTTTGAAGCATGGATTTACCATGAAGAACTTAAAGTACCTAAAGAAGCTGCCAAGCCTACCTGTGCCTCAAATGCACCCACACCTGTAATAATCTATGCAAACACTTCTCTAAGCTGCTTTGCATGTTTGATTCCCAGCACAATCATCACTTTCTCCCTAGGGCTTTGCTTATTTTCATTTTTTCACAGTCTCTGAGGTGAATCTCCACAATTATAGTTTCAGCATCTTGTCTATAGTACCATCCACAGTGGACATGAAGAACAGACCTTCCATTTGCCTTGTATTTATCTGTCTGAAGTCTGGCACAGTCTTCTCTACCCAAGTCTCCCCAGACTAACCACCCCATCTCCTCGTGGCCTCTTCCACTGACCAAATGCTTTAGGTATCTTCTCTTCAAATGTTTTAGGAAAGCTTCTAGCCCTTCCCTCCCAAAGACTGAAAAATTGAGACCATTTTCAGCACCCAGATACAAACTCTGAAGATACTGAAAGTCTGGGTCTCAGTCTTTGATTTGCAGAAGAGACTTGTGAGTGACTTTTGAGCCCTTTGGACATTCAATATCAGTGCCAAGCTGCAGTGTCCTTCTGCAGAGAGATGCCACCACCCTGTCCTCAGCCCCATGGGAATGGAGAGCAAACTTGCGACTTACTCAGTGGCACAGAGTCAGGCAGAACAGGCATCCATGCAACATTAAGACTGTAATCAAACTTCATGTGATTGCTGTTCAAATAAAGAGGTATTAAAGATAAAAGCAGAACAATTAGTGTAATTTCAGAGTAATCACAGGGATAAAATGCAAATATAGCAAAACATGGTGAACCCAAATGAGCATTAGATGTTGGCAGCACAATTAATTTGAAATCAATGAGCTGTGTGCACTCAAGAAAGTGCTGAAGGCTTAGCAAGTCTCCTGCATGGGGCAATCTGACAGCATGATGCAGAAATCTGACCAGCTGGCTAGGCTGCATGTCCAGAGCTCACCTGGTGCAGGTAATGCACTCCTTGCTCTCCTGCCCTGGACAAAACTATTACAGAAATATTACTGAAAATATACGTCAGGGCAGAAGGGTCTCACTTTGCCCACACTGAAATGCAGCCCTGGCTTCAGTCACAAGCCAGTGAAGATGCTGATAAATCTGGTATTTGTAATTTTAGGTGATACTCAAGGTACTTTTCTTTCAAAGTCTCTGCTCAAGCATTTCACATCAGACTATCTTTTGCTCAAGGCTACAACAAACATGGGAAGCATAGAATCATAGAATGGTGGGGTTGGAAGGGACCTTTAGAGGTTGTCTAGTCCAACCCCCGTGCAGAAGCAGGTTCATCTAGATCAGGTCACGTAGGAACATGTCCATGTGGGTCTTGAAGATCTCCAAGGAAGGAGACTCCACACCCTCCCTGGGCAACCTGTGCCAGGGCTCCCTCACCTGAACAGTAAAATAGCTTTTTCTTATATTTAAATGGAACTTTTTGTGTTGCAGCTTCATCCCATTACCCCTAGTCCTGTTGCTAGCTACAATAGAAAAAAAAAGGATGCCCCAAAGATGGGGAAATGATGGACTACAGCTTTGTACCTCTAGAAACATTGAACACCCCAAGGTTCAAAGTGTCTTACAGAGGGATGACGACAACTCCCTCATGGAGCAATAAAGAGATTGAGTCATTAGTGCAAAATCAGCATGAATATCTGACTGAGGGAAAGAAATAGCTCCTGAGGTCTTAAAAAGCAGTATTGTCATCAGAAAGCATTCCTGCTGTGGCTGTGGAGCTAACTCGTGAGAAAGGCAGGAAAAGGTACAGAGTCATTTAAGTCAACTGATATGTGTCAAAAACTGGAGTGGTAAGTGTGACAGAAGAAAATCCTGTTTATTTGGTGTTTATATGTGTGCATAAAGCTATAATTTCCAACTCTGCATGTCAGCCATTGCACTGGAGGAATGTAAAGAATCTGGGAAGCAGGCCTGTGACTCATGGGAGACTGAAGGCAAGGAGAGCATCCAGCCACAGATATAAATCCTGCTGCTGTTCTGCCAGGAAGTCTGGCTGAACTGTTGGAAAGTCAGTGCAGAGGGTGCTGCACAAATTGAAGGAGGAGACAGACAGAATACTATGGCTGAAATATCAGACAGGGAAAAAATTACCACACTTTCACCCTTCAGAAATTAACATCTACTGTGAGTTAAAGAAAAGAAGAACTGTGAAGAACCATTAAAACAATTCTATAATGCTGGAAATCTCTCTGCTTCTCCCTTTCTTTCTTTCTTTGTGTCTCCCCTCTTTTTCTCTTCTTGTTTTTTTTTTCTTTTATTTAGCAGCATGATCTGCAGAGATGAAGGGAGGGAATTCCAGCTTCTTGACACTTGGGGATTTTTAGGAAGGTTTTGGTCCTGCTCCAGCAATTCACTCAGTCTATTCAGTCCCTCAGAGTACCTTTGAAATGTCCCATAGTCCAACATAAATGTTCCCAAATCCCATATAAATCCATGTTTAGAATGAAAACTGAGTTTCTGCCATCACTGGTTCACAGGCAGTATGAGAAGCAGGAGCACACACAGTTGCTGAGGGCTTTTAGCAAAATAAATGACAATTCAGATCTGTTCCTGGGATGGCCAGGGACCATGGTGGCAAGCCTGGAGCTGTAAAGATAAACACAGTTTGTATCTTGGATCTTCGGGTTTGCAAGTCACAACATGGAACCAATCAAGCAACCCTCAGCTGCAAATTGTCCTTATTTCAGGTTGCAGCACTGTGTGCACGCACACAAACTGAAAGAGAAAACATGTCTGGGAATCGGTCAGTGTGTGTGCAGTACAGGCAACACACTGTGCCCCTGCGCTAGTCACACCCTCTGCACTGCTTCTGCTGTTAGATGTTGCTTCAGTTACTAATGGCAAGGGCTGTGCAGCTATTTACTAAATGTCAGCACTATCAAGGTGGAAGCAGGTGACCTCAGCCCGGGGCTCTGACAACATACCTTTCATGCCATCCCCTTTGTTATGCTGCTCAAGAACAGGATGTGAACATTAATTAAGGGTCATATCTCTCTGATCTGAATGGAAACACGACTATCCACCCTGCACTATATTAAAGTGAGTTACAGTGTCATGCTTTTGTTACCCTGCAGCTCAGCTTTCCCAGCGTTTGGGTGCCGGAGCTTTCCAAGCAGAATTCCTATTGTTGTTACTATTCCTCCTCATCATGTGAGCACCACATTTCCAGAGCTCTGCTTAGCTAGCCTGGGAGCTCCGAAATAGAAATTGGGTCCAAAATTTATTATTTAACTGCTCACCCTACCAGCAGGCTTTCCATTCATGTATGGATCTTCCTCCTTCACCATTCTTCAGGATGACCCTGTGCAGTTGTGGCTTGACTGATGTACTGCAGATGGAAGTGTGGACCAAAGGCTCATTTCACTGGGAGCACAGCTGGTGTCTCTGGTGAACATGCTCTCTGCTGGCTTACAAAAAAAAAAAAAAACAGCTTTTCCTGCAGACTCCGTTGCAATTTCAAGCTGCAGCCCTAACACATGAAGTCTCCCTGAAGAGAAAGCTATACACCCCCCAGTCGCTTCATGCCTGTCGTATATGTGCCTAACTCTTAAAGCAACCTACACTAGCTTTACACAATATTTTCTTCTTCTCAGTGGCACTCTCATTTGTATTTGTGCAATTAGCGGTGATCTTTAGTTTAAGAAGCCACAGCCCAAGCAGCAGCCTGATGAGAAGTCATTAATACTGTGAAGTAATTGAGAGATGAAGAAACGATTCCGTGACCTGACCTTTCGTGCTGATCAGCTGAGGAGCAGCACTTCCCCAGAGCAGCTGCAATCAAGGGCTGATGGAGAGTGGAACTCATTAACGGGGTGGATATCACTTGAAGCACTCATGCTTCCCAAAGTTGGGGAGGGGACATTTCTGTAAACTGATCTTCTTTCTAATGAAAGCATAAATAACAAAACCTGTAAGGGTCCCTCCTCAGGGAAACATCAGCCCTGCCCCAGCCTGCTGAAAGCAGCAGCAGCAGGGTACTTTGTACTTAGTGTACTTATATGGCATACAAACTCTGTAAGATGTGTGGTGGGGTTGACGCACTGGAGGGAAGGGATGCATCCAGAGGGACCTGGACAGGTTTGAGAAGTGGGCCTGTGCAAACCTCAAGAAGTTCAACAAGGTTGAATGCAAGGTCCCGCACATGGGTCAGGCAATTCCAAGCACAAATACAGGCTGGGCAATGAGTGGATTGAGAGCAGCCCTGAGGATAAGGACTTGGGGGTACTGGTGTACTAAAAAAAAAATTGTATGAGCTGGCAATGTGTGCTTGCAGCCCAGAAAGCCAGCTATATCCTGGGCTGCATCCAAAGCAATGTGACCAGCAGAACAAGAGAAGTGATTCTCCTGCTCTACTCCACTCTGGTGAGACCCCACCTGCAGTACTGCATCCAGCTCTGGGGCCTCAAACATAAGAAGGACTTACAGATGTTGGAGAGAGTCCAGAGGAAGGCGACACAGATGACCATAGGGCTGGAGCACCTCTCCTATAAAAACAGACTGAGACAGTTGGGAGTGTTCAGCCTGGAGTAGAGAAGGCTCTAGGTGAGACCTCATAGCAACCTCCCAGTACCTAAAGGGGCCAACAAGACAGTCAGACAGGGACTTCCTACAAGGGCATGTAGTGCTAGGACAAGAGGTAATGGCATTAAACTGAGAGAAGGGAGATTTTGATTAGATGTAAGGAAGAAATGCTTCACCACAAGTGTGGTGAGGCATTGGCACTGGCACAGGCTGCCCAGAGAGGCTGTGGATGCCCCATCCCTGGCAGGGTCCAAGGCCAGGTTCGATGGGGCTTGGAGCAACCTGGTCTAGTGGAAGGTGTCACTGCCCATGGCAGGAGGTTTGAAATAAGGTGATCTTTAAGGTCCCTTCCAACCCAAAACATTTTGTGATTCTATGGTATACTTATATGGTATATGGTACTTGCTGTTCAGAGGTCTCAGAGTGTGCCACACAATATCTCTGCGCTGCAGCTCTCTCAAGAGCTGTGCAGAGATGTGATTGCCATTTTAAAGAAGATGACATAGAGAGGCTGAGACGTGAAGGCTGAAAAAGGATTCTGAGGCAAATCCATGAAATACAACTCCCTTCTTCCAGATATCCACCCCAGTCTGCTAGCAGCACTTTAAATAGCCTTTCAGAAAGCATGGTGACAGCTGGGCATCCTAATCCATACCACTGTCTGTTACAGCTCTTGGCGTACACATCTCTGTGACGGATAAAAACCTGGAGCTTTTTACTTTTCAGCCATCACATTAGCAGATATTTATCAATTGGGAGCTTACAGTGTATTACAGTAGAATATGTTCCACCTCATTACTTTCATGTTCAGACCATTAATTATGACACATCCTTACTTTCCATTTAATCAGGCCTGTTTCTAGCCACTGATTCAAGATGCAGTCTTTCTTCACAAGACTGAAGCAGCTTTTCAACACCTAGAGATTTTTCTTGCCAGTCCAAGGGTGACATCTGACTGCAGTCCACACCAGAGCCATGGTCCATGACTTCCCCTGAGGAGTCCTCCACAGATCCCTGCTTTCCAGATCCTGAGTGAGCAAAGACACTTTTCTCTTTCAGCCCCAGCTCTGGAGATGACCATTGGCTTTTGTGTGCATCCTTGGCTGAGTGGATTTAGGACTGGGAGGGAGCAGCTCCTGGTGCTTTGCCTCAGGTCTTCAGATCTCACTGACACCACAGAACATACAAGGAATTTACTACCCACTGTATGGATTGTCTTCCAGGTGATCTTAATTGTCACTTCAAGACATTGAATCTGACCCCAACTATACAGTGGCTGGAAATATCCTACAGTTGCCTTAGCACCCGACTCAAGAACCTCCCAGAACAGCATTTATAGTCTACTCCAAACAGAAGCTACCTTGTAGAAGAGCAAACTGATTTAGCTGCAGAGGAGGGGTACCTACAATACCTCTGCATGCATATTCCCATAGGCTGCTCTCTTTCCATTGCCTCTCTGAAAACACTTGTGATTCAGCTCACGTCACAGGAACTTTCTACTAGTGAACACTTGACATCTTCCAGTGATTTTATCTTACAGCTCTTCTCTGTGGTCACTACATGTACTATGGTAGCTATGCACAACTATGTTGTTGTCACGGGCTGGAAATGCAGGCACAGAGTCTGTGCTACCAGCATGCATGGCCTGGGAGCATCTTCATGCCATACTGGAAGACCAGAGCACATCAATGTCCTTGCCCACTTTACATGGGAAGGAAAAACAGAGGCAGACATGAGAGATAGAGTCTCACGGGTCTCAATGTCAGGGATAGGACTGTAATCACACTATAAACCTCCAGAGATTTAAATATTGATATTCAGGCACCCAATGTGATTAATGTGCCTGCGCATAGAAGTCCTGCACACCTCCAAGGGTCTGAGCTGGGGTTGGCCTGTTGGACAGCGGAAAGATTTCCTCTCAGAGGGCTGAGCCTGCATTTTTTTTAAGCATTTCACAGTGCACTGATCACAGCCACCTTTGCCCACTGCTTGGCTGCAGCCACAGTGGAGGTCTCAGACACAGCAGTAAGAACAAGATGGTGCAGTACAAAACTCCCAAACACAGCACGGTGATTTCCAGGCTCATGTTTGACCAAGTGACAAGAGGACTCCTGACTTCAGACATTTACCTACCATTTAACTTAACACCTCTGCAGCTTGTTCACACGTTACCTGCTCACAGCCTTGCTGCCAGCAATGTCTCATGTGACAGCTGGAACAAGAGGAATGCTGTTTTTAGCCCAATTACTGTTGATGTTATGAAAAAAACATGGGCTAGATTTTCTAACCAACAGCTCAGTTGTCAGAGACTGTGCTCCCTGCAGCAGTCAATGCTGCCCTCACCTTTCTGAGACCCTTCTTGGCAGCAGGAACCACCAACTTCACCCTCCTGCACCACCTGCTACACTTTGTCTCCTGTGTCTGCCTCATGGAGCAGCTCAGCCCAGCTCAATCCCAACCCTTCCTCCTCCCCACGGGATTTCTTTATGCATGGCAGCCTGCCTGGAGGCAAGTGGCAGGTTATCATATAACCTCTAGCTAGATGCACTGAGAAATGGAGAAAATCCCCACAAAATGAAGCAGGCAAATGTGCTGGCTGAAAAGAAAGGACACAGCCAGGAAAATCCAGAACAACCTTCCTCACAATATGCCTGTTTCCCACTGAACAGCAAACAATGGTGATAAATACAGGTAATGTTTCATTGCTAAAATTTGGGGGGTTTTAGGTAGAGATGCCAGACGACTCAGTTCAATGCTGGCATGTGAAATCATCAGTTTGCATCCGCAGGCACAGAGACAATAACTGGTGTAGCACACATTGTCAGTGCTGTGTATTTTTAGACCCTCGTAGGCGTTTGTAGTCATTTTGAAGTGCCTTGATGATTTTTTTTCACATGTTTTCCCAGCAGAAATAAAGGTGTCTTTCTGAGCTGGGATATAATGACCAGTGTGCAAAAAAAAAAACCAAAAACAAACAAAAAAAAAATGACAAAGCACCTGTGTTTTATCATAGAAACATTGAATGGTAGGGGTTGAAAGGGACCTTTAGAGATCATCTAGTCCAACCCCCCTGCTAAAGCAGGTNCCCAGTTCCTGCAGCCTTTCCTCATATGAAAGATGTTCCAATCCCCTGATCATTTTGGTGGCCCTGCACTGGACTCTCTCCAGAAGTTCTCTGTCCCTCTTGAGCTGAGAAGCCCAGAACTGGACACAGGACTCCAGATGAGGCCTCACCAGGGCAGAGTAGAGGGGGAGAAGAAATCCTCCACCTCCCCTGGCTACGTATGCTACATAAACACGTTGAGGATGGTTCTGAGAGTATGGAAAGCATACTCTTACTGTTTTACTGTCTTTAAATACATGTATATATGCATTCATATGTCCAAATGTGTACATGCAAACAGGTGTCTCTGAGTGTATAATCACACCCGCCATCAGACTCAGACCTGCTTGTGGACACACATATCCTTTAAAAAGTGCTTTTTCCACAAAGGTCTACTCTAAGTGCTCTGAAAGCTGGATGGCGTTTCTAGCACCTCCTCCTGCTGTGCTTGGATGTCTTTCACAGCCTGAATTTGGGCTTTTTTGACAAGGGGATTAATGAGATACAGAGGGGAAAAACACCACTGTTTTAAGAGATTCAACCAATTCTTAAAACAATCACACCTGCCTGGGGTTGCGTGCAAAATGCAGGACCCAACCTTGCTCTCCAAATTGCCCACATTTATTTTTGTCTAGTGCATAGAGAGCCCTGGGCTGCAGGAAAGTGGTGCTGGAAGACAGAACAAGAAGATTTCAGGTGTCTGAAATGATCTGCACAAAGCAGCTGGCACCACCAAGATGAAAACATGGGCTGTGTTTCCACTGCGCTATAATTTGGTGTGTCCCAAAGGTCTGGTGGGATCATTAAACTCGAATCTACACCCCCCCGCCTGTCAGTCCATCTCATCCTTGGCTCTCTTGGGAGAGAAGGCTGCCAGCAGTGCCATTCTGCTCACTTCTATCCAGGAGGTTTTACTGAAACGAGGGAAATGTGCCCTGTGATGCTTGGAAAGGGTTTGGGTTTATTCTTGTGAGAGTGATACATGAGTGGATCGGTTCCAGGACACATTACTGCATTTATAATCCGTTTGCTGTGATTTAGCAATGAGGAACGTAAAAGGCAGAGTCATGTGATTACATTCCAGGAACAATGGGTCTGTGTGAGCTTTACTGTCTACATGTTCTGCACACACAATATTTTTGGATATGTCCCACTCTTTTTCCAGAATGGATCCCTGGAAGAGGAGGGTGAGGGCAGTGGGCAGCAAATTCCAGGGCAGCCAGGACAGGGAGAGGGGTTGGGGTGGAAGGTGGGTTGAGGAAGGAGTGGAAAAGTTCCAGCCAGGGGAAAGGCGAGGTCACAGGTGGGCAGAGCAGGAGTGTTCAGAACAGCCAACTCCACACATGCAACTCCTTCCCCGCACTTTTGCTGGAGAAGGATATTGGTCCTTCCTCCCTCTCCTCTGCCCTGCCATGGGGGTCTGGACTTACTTTGTTGGCCAGGAGTGCAACTGGTGGTCTGTAATAGAGCAGTTCAAAACTCAGCACCATCACCAAAGCAGGGCAAAGAAGCAGAACAAATGCTGGGAATTAACTGGTAAGAAACAGTAGAGCAGAAAATACAAGTATGCCACCATAGACATCAATGGTGTTGATGCCAGTCAAACAAACCACTTCCATCCGAGGGACTAGAAGTCTTTTAGCAACTGTAATCCCATCAGAGAGGTTCTGCATGATTTCTCATGGCTCTGCTCTGGCAGGTGGGTTGGACTAGATGATCTTTTGAGGTCCCTTCCAACCTGAGGGACATCAACCACCACCAGCAGCTCCACTCTACACCCACCAAAAGAAAATCCAGCACAAAGCAGGTGAAGAAGGGAGCAGCTGTGCCATGCTGTGCCACTGCTGTGCAGTGCTGTGTCCGTGCTCCCAAGGGCTCTGCCTGACCTCACCTCATGGCTCCCAGGGCTGGCTCAGGGCATGGCTCTGCAAGGGCAGCAAATGTAAGAAACATGAGAAACTTTTATCAGCAGCAGCCTGGAGTTGGCTGCCCCAAGTGCTTCCTGAGCAGCCTGGGGAAGTCTCAGTCCCAGTCTCTCATCTCTCTACTACTAGACCAGAGTTTAGGTAAACCCATTTGTTATTTTGATTATTGTCTCAGCAATGGCACTACCAGGCTCAACAAGATCAGGAAAACTTTCTGGGTTCGTATGGAAGAGCCAAACCCTGGCATCTGTAAATTCTCATAGTCTGGGTAATCATATTTCCTAAACATCCTCTTTGGTGTCACTGTTTCTTGTGTTAGATGCTGTAAGTAATTCTGTCCCATTCATTCATCAATTTCTGCTCATAAGGAAAATGTACCTGGCTGTTTTATCTCACCAAGTATCTCTGCTGTGTTTGTCATCATGGCATCTGAATGTCCAGTGCTGCAATCAAAGGAAGAGATCCTCCATAGTATTTTTCTCATTTCCCAGAGCCAGCCAGAAGAAAACAGCAGTGAGAGACAAAATAACCCTCTTGCTGTTGTTAAACATCAGCCACAGCCTCCCAGGAGCTACAGGAGCAGACCTCTCTTATTAAACTGTAAATTGCTGGTGCAGCATCTAAAGGATTATTCTGGCCTGTTTGCATCTGACTGCATTAGATCAGCATTGCCCTTTCCTGTGGGTTTATTTTTTGTTGGTGGTGGTTTGGTTTTTGTTATCCCAGTTTCACAAAAGAGCTGGATCCTGACTGCTTTGTATTGGTTAAACACTTCAGGACATGAATGCATGCCCAATCAGTCGTGCCCATCTGCTTTTCTGTGTTAAGCAAGAGCGGCAGAGGTAGGATGCCCTCCCTACCCCAAAACACTTGCAAGAAGCCAGGCTGGAAGCTGGTTACATCCCATAACTGATACTGGCAGCTTCTGCTGTTGTTAAGGAGCTTATAGATGTTTTGGCTGAAGTCAGGAGAGAACTTAAAATTGCTTATTGTGTGGGAAAGTCCAGATCAGCAATGAAGCTGCACCGGTGTTCCTCTTGCAATGTAACTGCCCAATAATGCAGTTAAAAATACAGTGGAACTGGGATCTTACTGTGTTTCATGGGTTTTCATAAATACCTGAGACTATTAAGCACCTGAGAATAGTATCTATGGGCACAGATAAAGAAAGATTCTAGCATTAAAACATTATTTTTTTCCTCATTATTGTTTTCATTCTTAGAAAGGGCTTTTAAAGGATTTCAGGAATACGTAGTGTCTTCAACACATGCACTGTCTGCCTGAGGAGGCTGCCCTGAAGGACGCTGGCAGGCATCCTCCAGGTCTGGCCTTGCCATCTGGAGATGATGCCGTCAGAGTTGTGTCAGTGGGCAAGATGAGGAAAGCAGATATTTAACAAAGGGAATAGCTGTGTAAACACTTTCTAAAGCAAAGCATATGTTCACCTGCAAAAGCATTTCTTTGCTGTGCTGATGAGCATTAAACAAAACCTGCAATTCCCATCATGGCAGTGCCACCTCACACTCCTCTGCACCATGGCAGGCAAACCCCAAGTCCTTCTGCACTGCAGCAGAGCTCTGAAACACAGATGTAAATGAGTGACATGGCAGAGAGTGGGCTGAACTTCACCATTTAAAGGCAAACCAGCAGATTAATTAAGTAATAAATTAAATAATATCTGGGAGTTCAAATGAAGAGTAAAGGGCTGCACATGTCCTTCTCATGGGAGAAGCATGGCTGAGCTCTGGGATTACCAAGCTTTCAGATGTCTCTGATAGAAGAGGGAGGACTCTGTGTGCTGGAAACAGCAGAAGTGACCAAGTCTGTATCACTGAATTGCCACTGCAAAGGGTTAATCTCGATGATGGGTTAGAGGGCATCCTCAGCAAATTTACTGATAACACCACACCAGCAGTAATAGCTGATAGGCCAGAGGGCTCTGTTGCCATCCAGAGGGATCACAACAGGCTGGAGATGGGCTGGCACAACTTCATTAAGTGTTAACAGAGGAAGTGCAAAGTCCTGCACATGGGGAGGAACAGCCCCAGGCACCAGTACATGTTAGGGGGACAAAGCTAGTGGGAAAGCAGCTGTGTGGTAAAGGACCTGGGACCTGGTGGACACCAAGCTGATCACGGGCTAAGTATGTGCCCTCACAGCGAAGGCAGCAAATGGTATTCTGGGCTGCATTAAGAGGACTCTTGCCAGCAGGTTGAAAGAGATGACCCTTTCCCTTTCTCTGCTCAGCATCTGGTGAGGTCACTCCTGGAGTGCTGGGTTTGGTTCTGGGCTCCCCAGTACAAAAGAGATATGGACAGGCTGGAGGGAGTCCAGCAAAGAGCCACAAAGATGATTAAGAAACTGGAGCATCTCTCCTCAGGAAAAGATGAGAGAGCTGGGACTGTTTAGCCTGGAGAAGACAAGGCTCAGAGGGATTTCAACAGTGTACAGTGTACAGTGTCTTCCTGAAGGAAGACTGCAAAGAGGATAGAGCCAGGCTCTTTCTTTCTCTTTCTAGTGCCTGGTGACAGGACCAGAGGTAATCACGGAATAGCATAAAATAGTTAGGGTACGAAGAGACCTCTAGAATCCAACCCTCTGAAAAGCAGGTTCACCTCAATCAGGTCACACAGGATCATATCCAAACAGGTTTTGAAAACCTCGAAAGAATGAGACTCCACACCCTCCCTGGGCAGCCTGTGCCAGGGCTCCCTCAGAGAAAAGAAGTTTATCCTCGTGTTCAAGTGGAACTAATTGTGTTCCAGCTTTTGTTCATTACCTATTGTCCTGTCACTGGAAACAAGAGAAAAAAGACTTGACCTCTGCCCTTTAGGAATTTAAATGTGTTGATAAGATCCTCCCTTGGTCTCCTCTTCTTCAGGCTAGACAGCCACGGGTCTTACAGCATTTCCTCATAAGAGAGATGTTCCAGTGCCCTGATCATCTTGATGGCCCTGCATTGGACTCTCTCCAGAAGTTCTCTGTCCCTCTTGAGCTGAGGAGCCCAGAACTGGACACAGGACTCCAGATGAGGCCTCACCAGGGCAGAGTAGAGGGGGAGAAGAACCTCCCTTGACCTGCTGGCCTCACTCTTCTTGATGCATCCCAGGATGCCATTGGCCTTCTTGGCCACGAGGGCACATTGCTGGCTCATGGTTAGTTTATTATCAATCAGGACTCCCAGGTCTCTCTCTGCAGAGCTGCTCTCCAGCAGGTCAATCCCCAGCCTGTACTGGTGCATGGGGTTGTTCCTTCCCAGATGCAGGACTCTGCACTTGTCCTTGTTGAACCTCATGAGGTTCCTCTCTGCCCAACTCTCAAGCCGGTCGAGATCCCGCTGAATGGCAGCACAGCCTTCTGGGGAATCAGCCAGTCCTCCCAGTTTGGTGTCATCAGGGAACTTGCTGAGGGTACACTCTGTCCCCTCATCCAGGTCGTTGATGAAGATGTTGAACAAGACTGGCCCCAGAACCGATCCCTGTGGAACTCCACTGGCCACAGGCCTCCAACTCGATTCTGTGCCATTGATCACCACCCTCTGGGCTCTGTCATTCAGCCAGCTCTCGATCCACCTCACTGTCCACTCATCCAAGCCACACTGCCTGAGCTTTCTGTTGAGGATGTTATGGTAGACAGTGTCAAAAGCCTTGCTGAAGTCAAGGTAGATGACATCCACTGCTCTCTCCTCATATAGCGAGCCGGTTATGCACTCGTAGAAGCCTATCAGGTTGTTCAAGCAGGATTTCCCCTTGTTGAATCTATGTTGAGACCCCCTGATAACCAACTTGTCTTTCATGTGTTTATAAATGGCATCCAGGATGAGCTGCTTCATCACTGTCACTGAAATCAGGAATAAACTTCTCAAGACCAATTACAATTAAAAAGCAGGCACTGCTTTATTTTGGCCTGGGTGCATGTGAGACGTCTCCTCCTAACACGCACACCATAAGCTTCCTTTGGTAAAGCTTATTGTTAGATACATATGTATTGAATTTCGTGGAATAGTTATACATGTTCACTGCATTTCCTAGAATTTATTATAATATTTACATGATCATTACACCTGCAGTTTAAGCCTCTGAGGGGCTTCCATGTAGGTCTTTGGTGGTCCATAGCCATTTCTGGTAGCCATATAAGAATGTCCTTTGGCTGAACTCTTCTCTTAGGTTCTATATATAAGGTATTGGTTCCCTATATTCAAGTTATTTTTTAGCTTATATGGCCTAGGGCAGAGACCAGCTAGAGACATCTGGTTCTCTTCCATCTTCTCTCCTTTATATTACTTCATCCAGCCATGGTGGAATCCTCCTTTCTTTTGTGGTTTCCATTTGGCTATATTACCTTTCCAGGGATGGAGGTGAGGCTGACTAGTCTGTAGTTTCCTGGATCGTCCTTCTTGCCCTTTTTGAAGATTGGAGTGCCATCGGCCTTACTCCAGTCCTCAGGCACCTCACCTGTGCTCCATGATCTTTCAAAAATGATGGAGAGTGGCTAGCAATAACATCAGCCAGCTCCCTCAGCACTGTTGGATGCATCCCATTGGGACCCATGGATTTGTGGGTGTCCAGCTTGTCTAATAGATATCTAACCCAAACTCCTCCAACAAGGGAAGGTCTTCCTTCCTCCAGGTTTTCTCTCTGTTCTCCAGGGACTGCAATTCCTGAAGGTGATGGTGGAGTCTCCATCCTTGGAGGTATTCAAAAGCTGTCTGGACATGGTCCTGGGCAACTGGTTCTAGGTGGCCCAGCTTGGACAGGGAGGCTGGGTCTGATGACCTTCAGAGGTCCATCCCAACCTCAACCGTTCTGTAATTCTCTGACACTCATTTCTCCCAGAAGCATGTGCCTTTAAAATACATCACTGTTTCTCATTAAAATGTTCTTAGGCATGAAGTGACACAGAGAAAAGCTGGTAAACATTGGTTGATGTTCATGACCTCGCTCCAATTCTCAGCTTCCAGAGGGAGAGATAAGCAGTGCAGTGCATTCCCTCACGGTGACAGGAGCGGCACTGGGCAACGCTTGTTCCCAACACAGTGCCACATAATCCTCGGCACATGACCAGCAGTGGTGGGAACAGTACATCTGACGTGGACAGGGAGACAGGATGCCCACATGGGCTTTTGTGGCTGGAAAGCATTCCCCAGCTTTCTGAGGCCATGGGAAACGCTGGGTTTTGGCTCTTCCTGAAGTCAATCCAATCTTTTTTTTAGTAGGAAAGCCATCTCCCAGCTCCCGGCTAATTGCTTTTGTGGTAAATACAGTTGGGGCTCAACAGCACTAATAAGGACAGCTTTTCTGCTATTAATTATTTTCAAAAGAAACTGAGATTCAGCCAAACGCTAATGAAGTCACAGGGAAGCAGGGGTAGCTGGGCCATGCATAAAGCAATAGAAAAGCTTTACCAGCAGTTTTAGAGCTGCATCGTTTTCTTCACAAAAACAGATGGGTACATCTTTCTGCACCCTTTTGCAGTCACTTTTCACAGTTGATCTCTCCATTCCTTCTGCAATCAGTATCACTTAAATCCTGAACTAGTATTTTAAAAGAGAAGCTCACATGAGAGGCTGCCATGCAGTGGGAAAGCCTGAGCTAGAACTTGAAATGTTAATGGAGTGAATGAGAAATAGCTTGTTTAGTCTGAATTAACTTGCTTGGTGTGGAAAATAGGATGGGGAGAAAGGCAAAATGGAAAGAAGCACTTGCAAGAGGGCTCTGAGTTTTCTAAGCATCAGATAGAAAAAGAGATGTAAGGACACAGGGGCTTACAGAGCTGTAAGTTGTGCTGTCGTAGCTGATCTTTCAATAAACAAATGAGAGGGTCTGGTGGGTTTGGTCTTATGTCCACTTGCAAGAGCAGCAATGAGTCAAGGCCATGAGAACTGCTTGATCACACAGAGCTATGGAGGAATGGATGGCAGCCTGATAGGTGGATGAAATCCCTGTGCTGGCACACTGCTTGCTGGTGACTGGGGTGACTGGCAGTCTGTATTTAGAATGAGACCATGTGGATTGTCAGCTCTATTTTCCCAAAGACTGTCAGTCCTATATTGGATTAACAGCCAAAGTGCTCATCCAGCATATGGGTATCTACTCTGCGGCAGGCCAGGTTCTTGAGCTTTAGCTGTATAGAGACACTTTCCTCATCTTTATGACCCAAATGACTTTATGTACCTTCTGTTAGGCCTGACTATCACCTTCCCTTAAACTTGCCCATTTGTATGCAACTAAATAATACAGATGTCTTGCCAATGTCTTCTCCGTATATCTAGAAAGTTCAGACATCCTCCTCCAAATCATCCAGCCTCTATTTTTGTATCAGCTGTGTCGAATTGCTGGGTTGTAGATTCCAAGAGAGGGTAAGGCAGATAGGTTTGCTGAGGATAAACGTGATGAGAGCTGTAAAGAACAGAAAAGGGAAATGTATATTCACCCCAAGAAAAAAGCAAGCATCCAATCTGTATTGAGTTACTAAGAAATAACTAGTTGTTTTCATGTTCCTTGTTGTTGGTGTTGTATCATAGCCAGAATGATGCAATTACTCAAATCAGGCAGTTTCACAGAATCACAGAAT
>WBNH01000600.1:0-46616 GCA_013401255.1 Urocolius indicus
CTGTCATGTCAAATCATGACAGCTCCCTTCAGAAGCTCTCCTTACACAATAAAAATATTCCCCTGTATTTATTTTACAAATGTACATATTAAACATATTAAACATATTATACAGTTTAAAAGTAATTTATATTTTTTACTGTGTTCACAGACACATACAGATTAATTTGGAAGCTTTCTGTTTGTTTTAGTAGCCGTGTAGTCATACCACAGTATACCATGGGTAAAGCTGCTGAACTGAAGGTGCTCACTCCTCCAAGGCTCATCATGCCATCCCCACTAAACCTCACCATGTCAGCATACTGGCAAACAGATCATTATTTAATTGTCTTTCTAGAAAACACTTGTACTTTACAGAGAGAAACAAAACATTGGGAAGAAAACAAACTAAGTCCCTTAGTTTCAGTAAAACAAAGGGGAATACAAGTATGAAGTATAATTTCAAAGAATATAGGGACATTCAAAAATAAATCAATTCCAACTCATCCTGTGAACTACTTTTACTTCACAGCAGCAGATGCAATGCAACATATGCAACTTTCACTCAGTAACAGCCCACTCTCATTAGCGTGGCAATACACCTGTACAGTCCTACCACACTCACAGATCAGACAGAAAAAAACACTACCACAGCATGTAGCTCTGTTAGATGGAGTGACACACCCAGAGTAGCAGTGCTGATGTCTTGATTTGTACTATCTTAGGAATATAAATATCCTGCTTATGCTGTAATTTATAGTATATCACTTTGAAATCCAAGATCATTCCTCTTTTACATTTTAAGTATGTGCACATGCTAATTTAACAAAGGTAAAATTGCTACCTATTTCTGTGCCATAATAATGGATATTTCCTCAATTTTATCTTCAATACATTTATGCATTTTTGCAGATTATATTTTAAATAGAATGACCCTAAACTCATTCTCCTCCAAGTTGTAAACTTTCAGTCTCTTTGGTTTTGTGCTTATTAACATGTCATTAGCTCCTGAATCATCAGGAATTTTCCTTGTAAAATTTGAATTTCAAATGTAGAAAACAGGCAGAAAAAGAATTGTCTTTGGTATAAACATTTCAAGATATCTTTATGTACATCATGTACATGGAAAGGAACATCCATAACTTCCTCAGCATGGAGTACACTACTGTTCCAAATGCCAGGTACATATCTTTAATGAGAAAACTCAATATTAGCATTAATCCCACAGCATTTCCAGTTGATATTGTCTTTCTTCTTTGCATGCAAGTTTTCACCATCTCTCTCTCATTTTGGCACTTCCATTTAGTACTTTACAGTTTTAATAGCACTTTGAGCTTTAAAAGATAGCTTATTTATTTGCTATATCTATATGTCACAAAACTTTGAATACACAATATAAAGACGCAGAGCAAGATAATGATGGAGTACAGTCAGACACAGGTAATCATCCTGAAAGCATTCCAGAAATTCATCTAGTATAATTGCCCTTTGTCTAGAGTAGTAAAACTAGTAGTCCTACCAGACAGTAGACTCTGACAATTTGCACATTGTAACGTTTGTTCAAAGATCAGACATTCTGATATTAGTACACAAGATAAAATGTCAGGTAATGACAAAAGTAATTATTCTTTAAGATATTTCTCTTATATATCCTCCACATAAATACATATTTGCATAAGTAGAAACATGAATGGTTGCAGACTTCCACTGCTAGATTCCTTATCAGCTACCTATTTAAGGAGAGCAAATTAAGTTCATGACTGTTCCCTAAGATCTGCTCTCTCATTTTCGCACTACCTTCAAGACAACCTTTTCTTCACTTGTCTCTTCTATCCCTCTACATCTCTTCCCCTCTCAGCCAGCCATCATGGTAGATGTCAAGATTTAGAATCATACAATCATAGAATGATAGGGTTGGAAGGGACCTTTAGAGATCATCCAATCCAACCTCCCTGCAGAAGCAGGTTCACCTAGATCAGGCCACACAGGAACAAGTCCAGGCGGGTCTTGAAGACCTCCAAGGAAGGAGACTCCACAACCTCTCTGGGCAGCCTGTGCCAGGGCTCCATCATCCTCACAGTAAAATAGTTTTTTCTTATATTTAAGTGAAACTTTTTGTGTTCCAGCTTCAGCCCATTACCCCTTTTCCTGTTGCTAGCCACTATTGAAAAAAGGGATGTCCCAATCTCCTGACACCCACCATTTAGATATTTGTAAATCTTAATAAGATCTCCCCTCAGTTTCCTCTTCTCCAGACTAAACGGCCCCAGTTCCTGCAGCCTTTCTTCATACAAAAGATGTTTCAGTCCCCTGATCATCTTGGTGGCCCTGTCATTCAGCCAGCTCTCAATCCACCACTGTCCACTCATCCAATCCACACTGCTTGAGCTTTCTGATGAGGATGTTATGGGAGACAGTGTCAAAAGCCTTGCTGAAGTCAAGGTAGATGGCATCCGCTGCTCTTCCCTCATCTAGTCAGCTGGTTAGGCACTCATAGAAGGCTATCAGGTTGGTCAAACAGGATTTCCAAATATTTGTATATTTCATATTTAATAAATGGGACTGCAAGAAGATTCAGAAGTGTTCAAATCCAGAACCATTATTGTCTCTAAATGAAGGTAGAAAGTGAAAAGAAGGGTTTGATCATGACTTGAGCAAAAAAGAGAAAAAAAAACCTACAGCATTGCTAGTGTTCAGCTCAATGGAATACCCAGTTGTGGTAATTCTCTTGTTTCTTGCAACGTGTAGGGACCTCAGTCTCTGGAAGTACAACCATTTCACAGCCAGAAACGTTGGCCAAAACTAACGCTAAGGCAAAGGATGAAGTCATAAGCATGTACAGATGTTACTATTTGAAAACATTAAAGAGGTACTGAATTTCCTGAGCACATCCCAAGCTGTGTTGATTTCAGCAGCAATGAGTCATAAGGAAGAAGATACTACTAAAATTACATGCTTGAGACACTTTTCTTTGCCACTCACATTTACAAAAAAAAAAAGTGTCTTTAAAAAAACTTAGTGGTGAGGACAGCATTCTGAAAGATTGCCGTTACCAAGCGCTAAAATAAATAAACCTGTTTGTCTGTGTTTATACAGTTAACCAAACACAATGCTAATGCATTACACATTTCTGATGATATCATGGAAGGCTTGGGAGATCTAATTTCCCAAGTATCTAAAAAAGGTTAGTGTTAAAGGTCACAGGAAATTATGAAATTATTTCAGAGAAAACTTTATTTAATGGAATTTTGGTAGTTATAAATAACACAAATAAAGTGGGACTACTCACACATTCTGTGTCAGTCCTGCTCTGATTAATATTTGCATTGAGTCTACTGAAATATTCCATTAGGTGAGTAAACACACTCAGGAGGTCTTTTTTTTTTTTTTTTTTTTGCAGAAGTGACTGAACCTTTTCTAAGTTTACTTCAGTAAACTTAGAAAACTTAGCTCAAGCTTCCTCCAACATGAAAAGGATTTCGTGCTGAGCATGAAAATTCACCACAATGTGTAAATTTGGTTATGCTCATGCTATTCCGTAGCTGTCTTATCCTTGTGTTCAGGGAGAAAGGGGTCCCAAATTAAGAAAATAGTGAAAGAGATGCAATCCAATATCTCTGTTCACTTTGACAAAGTCTAATTCAAAGTTTCAGAAAGTTTTCTATATTTCTTTCAGGGAGAAAGTAAAATCTCTAAGAGCTGTCTTGGCCCATTATCTACTAGAGAACTGGATTTTTAACTGAGGGAGAAGAGCTTATATTATCTATTTTGCACTTGTACCAGTAGAAGAATAAAGACACATAGAAAAAGAGATCATTTAAGCTATTACTGTTACTAACTCAGAGAACAGGACACCAAAAGTGGAAGAAAGTATAAATTCATTAAAATAGAAATTTCCAAATTTTTCACCTTTTGTGATGTTATTCAGAAGTTCTTTTTTGTTGTTTTGAGACTCTGTTTGTAGAAAAAACTTTGCACTAGAAATTTTCTTTGTGGAAAGCCTCTCATTTTCTCTCATGTCTAAAGACAGGTACTTCACTACGTATACTTCAGTAAGATAGCAGGTATCATTCAACATCTTCTTGCTGGGCCCAAATGTAAACCAGTGCAAGATACACATCATCTTTTCCAAAACAGTCACTTATATATTCACCTAAATATCACAGTATCCTTCTACTCTACCTATTTCCATTTGTTGCAATTTGATTCTAAATATATAGATATCTAAATTTTGATAGTTAGTTTGATTCAGGGTATTTGAAGTGAGGTGCAATTCATCAAAGGTAGGTGCATTCTTAATGGGAAAAAAAACAAGTAAATAACAAATCTAGATATAAAAGTGGATATTTAGCGCTTCAGAATTGCCAAATACATTTTCTCAACATTCTCATTGAATTGCAAATATCTCTTTTTTGCTTCAGAACTTGCCAGTTTTCATAGTACTGTTTGACTTGGGCCACCTGTACAGAATACAGGTAAAAGTCTATAGGTTAAAGATTACAGGAAGCTGGATCTGGTTTATATCTTGCAGTATTTAGAGGCTTCACTCCTTTTATCTCTAAATAAATATTTGACAAACCAAAGAAGGTATTTTCCTCTGAATAGAGTTTTCTCCATGTTGAGTGGTTTGAACATTTGCTCAACAGAAAAGGAAAATCAGACTTACAAATGTTTTCCTTCAGAGATATGCATCTATCAGACCTTGATGACCCTACATAAGTTTTGATTTACCTCATATAAACTAGAGAAAGTTGTTAAATTTACCAGCTGACAAGGCCTGAAAAATGATGGAAATATTTCTATGATGTCTATTATTACAGTGATTTTCTTTTCGAGTAGATATCAGAGGAACACAAAAAACATTCACGCTGAAAAGGGTATTAAATTACAGTCTTCAAAGCAAAACCAACCAGAGATGCATGGAGAACGTGTACCCTTAAGAAAAAAAGAATTCAGAGTCTTCAGTGAAAAAAATATTCTTTAACTTCATAAAAACTGAAGTTCCCTTCCACATCCTGAAATAAATAAATTGAGCCCAAATCAGACCAATCACAGGACATTATATGAATGCCACAGAACAGTCACAAGATTCATATAACATTTTGCTTTATTTTGTTCCACATCAGAGCGTCTCAGAGAGTCACTGTGAGAAAATATATAAGGGTCACATTCAGTATAAAAAACGTCAACTGAAAAGATAACATGTTGATGGAAACTGGAGCTTGTAGTAAATTAATATTTTATATCCAAATTATCTGCTTTCAGGAGAATATGTTACTTGTGAGAAACAGAAAACAAAACAACAAAATAGGCAAAAATAAAATTTCCAAGGTTGTGCTCTGTTGAAAATTTTTTTCACTTTGCAGTTATGCTTGGGGTTTTTTATTCATAAACCAAGCTACTCTATGCTTACAGACCAAGACTATGGTATAGTTCATCATCTATGCACAAATCTATTAATTGACATGGAAAAATATCAATGTCAAGAGAATAATGAAAAAATGCAGCAGTGGGCGAACAGTAAAGTGCCAAATTTCCTCCTGTTTAAAAAAATGCAGATGAAAGGAAAAACTTCTTACCTTCTCCCTCCATAGTGTAATGTGGAGTTACATAGATATAAGCCTTATCAGAAGTTTAAACACCCTTCTTGGGCAATCTGGGCCTGAATGTTCCAGAATGTACGGATTCAGGTAACTTGTATGATCTTTTCTCTAACCAAGAATCTTGCTGAAAAACTCTTTTCCAACTTACCTTTCCAAAATCTTTGATGTCATGAAAGTTGAAATTGTTTTCTGAAGTAGAATTCTGATCACTCACAGGAGTCTAAGTTGAGCCTCAGCTGCAGTAACATACAGAAATTTGTTGGGAAGATGCACATCTGTTGTATTTCTGTTGATAAAGTGAATATGTATGTTATTAAATTTATTACAGTTTTTAAATATTTCGTTTGCACTGAGTTATCTCCAAGCTCCTGCTATCAAATAAAGTAACAAGTAAATGAACACTTAATTATCTCCAAAATGCCACAAGTCCCGCAGCAGCATTTCCCTTTATTTACCCTATGAAATGAGGTTGTGTCATCTGACTTTTATTCTTTATTTTGTTTATTTTGTTGAATATTTGCTTGTTCTTAAATAAAATATATAAAAAGAAGAAAGTGAATAAACAGAGCTGCAGTTTTCGAATCTGGAAGTTGCTTCTGACTGCAGAAGTTTTATATATAAGCTAAGTGCCCAAATACAAAAATCTTTGGCAAGAACCTATCCATCCTTGACCCAGAACTTCAACATTAGATTTTACACCTATTTAACAGCTGGTCACTTAGCATTGGCCTATTTTATGCAAATAGTCTCCCATTTAAATAACAGTAATTTCCATTTATTAGAGTAATTCAATCCCCTAAGAACAGCCTAATAATACAACTGCCCCATTATGCCATAGATTAATGTAGTAAAATACTTGTAATTTTATTTTAAATATGTTACTGCTATTTAGCCTTCTATCATACTCACAGCATGTTTGGTAGCTTACACATATCAAGTACAGAGATCCCTGTCTTATCAGAACATATACAGTGTAGGTTCCTGTTCTAACAAAGATCATTACGTTGGTACATTTTGTAATGTTCATGTAGGTAAAACTACTAGACTTTTAATGAAGAAAAGTTTAATTGACAATCATTTTACACACATATCTATAGGTCGTTCAGTAGAAGTGAATTACTGTAGTAATTACACAGTATTTTACAGAGTTCTTATATCTAAATTCTATGCATGTGTTGCCACAGGCTCTAAAATCACAAAAGAGGAATGCATTCAGAAGGCCTCAACTAATCTTATCAGTGTGAAAATATCCTAAAGGTGTTTTATAACTAAGCCAGTTCCTATTGACACCAGTAGGAAGGGGCTATAGAGAGAATAGATAGAAAAAAAAGCAAAACCACTAAAAACCCCAACAAATAGAGAGAGATTTTATAAGACAGATTTTTTAAAACATGGGCTGTGTATATCCACACATTCAGTGCCCCAGAATTTCTAGCTTCAGTTAAGAAAACAAACAAGTTCTCACTTTGGTGTCACTCCCTAAAATATCCATGATAAAATGTACTCAACGTGTCATCCATCCATCTTAAGTTCTCCCTACCATACATTCTGATATAGCCCTGCAATGGCTTCCTGCAGGGTCCCAGCGGATATCATGTTTGCTCCTGCCACGGCCACACCATCTCACAAATGTGTACCTCAAGCACGATCCTGGGGAATACCCCTGCAGCACAGCTTCCTGGCTACAGCTTGAGTATAACCCATCCCCGCCTGGTGATGGCAGCCCTGGGCTGGTGGTCCCACAGTGACCTTCTGGCTCGTCTCCTTTGGAAGCTGCTGGCCTGTGCTGCAACTCAACAAAAGCCGCATTGGTGCTGCCCTGTATGGTGGCACACATTTGTCCAAACTGCTACAAGCAAGTTGACCACATCTTTCCATGGCACAAATACATTAGACTAATTACTCAAGCTATGCCTAGAATTCCTCTCTCCATCTCAATAGATGTTAATAATTACTTAATAGTTCTGTGTGACGAAAGGTAAAGTAAGCAATGGAGGTAATTTTAACCAGTTCTATGATATTTCATGTCATCTGAGATAAACCTCGAGATGTTTATCCCTAATCTGAATTTGTCGTAGGCTCCTTGAAGTTCTATGCAAGACGCAATAAGAGAGTTTTTTCATTCTCCTGTTGACTTCATCCTTTTAAGTGGCCCCATTCATTCTTTTATCTCTTTCTTCAATGCCCAAATGAAAAAATGTTGATGGTCAAAATCAATGTTGCCTTCTGCTTGGTAATGTACAGGTGCTTGGTGATATTTACACTTCAAGAGCTTGTTGGCTTAATGGTGACTGGATTCTAAATTAAGAGACTCGTGAGTTTTCAAGTATTTTAATAAAAATCACCATAAAAATGCACCGTTTGGAGAAGGTAGTTATCAGTTATTTGGCTGTATGTGCTAAAACAGCAAATAGTAATATTTTTACTATTTTATGATGATGATGGGATTTGTTCTTCTTAACTTGAATCTTTTATAAAAATTATTATTTGCATCCTGAGCTAGTCTCTTCTGAACCTTGTGTACAGATGCAATCCCAAATTCCATGCACTTACAATCAAATGTAAGTAACCTTAAATGAGAGAGAAAAGGAAGAAAATGCAGCTCTCCTCAACTGCCTTTTCCCTGAACATTATGAATTAATTATTTTCATTTGACACTAGTTTTAGAAGGGATGTGAAAAAGGGAACAGTTTCCTATACAGCTTGTCTCAAGAAGGATACAATCTTGTCAGGCATAAATATAGCACTTATCAAATTTGTTTTCATTAAAGAGGCTTAGAGAATATTGATGATAGAGGTAGAGGTAAAATACATAGGACAAAGTAAAGATGTGGAAGAAACTCAAAGATAATTAATAGAAGCAATAGAATTCAGGAAGAAGGAAAGAGATTGTAAAAGAATTCAAAGAGTATGATGGGTAATGTAGATGATAGACAGTCTGAGGATAGCAAAGGTGGAAACAGGGGGACTACCAAAATGGGTGATAAGAGCTAAGATCAGTAGTTGCAGAAGATGGGTCAGAAATAAGCCACCAATATAAAAATGGTAATGACTGCCGTGCAGAGTGAAAGTCCTTTAGAGTCAGATAAAAAAACACCAGCATTCTCCCAGTGGAAAACACCATATTGAAACAGATGCTCTAGGATTGAGTAGAGATGTGAGAAGAAAATTAGAAGGTTTCACCAATCCCTGTTAAACACACTATTTTCAAAGGAAAGATTTAATTGAAAGTGTCAGCAGCACAAAGTAAATAAAGGAGATAAGAAAGTGGAACACATTCCAAGCAATCCAAGATTTGGCTAGCTAAGAGGAATTTTAGGAAAGTGTTGAGACAGAGAGCTGACTAGTAGTGGCTCCAGGTGTACTTACAAAAATAAAGTAAATACTTCTATTTGCAAAGCAAATTAATTTAGATTCCTAAAGAGATGGATCAGTGGAAATTACTGAAGGGAGGCTTGCCTGCATGTTTTATCTTGAGGTGTTGTGCATAGATAGACATTAATTGGCCCACAGTATCTATAAACTGCTTAATTATATCAAATTGTTCATTTTTACAGTACATGCTTTGATGGAAAACAATGTCATGTATTTAATTTCAAATCATTTACCTTAGAAAAAATTATCTGTGAATGCATGTTAGTTCACTTTGTAAATGCCCAGTATATCACACTTCTCTGTGCAATTTCCATGTTTACTCATGTAACAGTTTTCTTCATTACAAATAAAAGATTTCTAAAATAATGGTGTCTATATGACAAAAGTGAATGTGTGATCTGATAAAGAATGATTGACCTGATTTACCTGCTTATATATTTGAACTATTTCACAAGCACTAGCTCCATAAGGAAATTTTGCAGTTCAGTAAATAACTCCTTCCTTTCCCACTCCATCATTAGCAGGAAGGTAATGATGATAATAGACCTCAAAAGAAACTACAGCAAGACAAGCCTAAATATTTTTAAAGATCCTACTGGTGTAAGAATTGTGAAATCTCGTGACTCCAGTTTACAAAATAGAGAGGCAGAACAGACCTAAAATCAAATTTGTAGAGGCTGCTAAATTAAATTTACACTGATATTAACCTTCCTAATCTCAGACCACATTCTCACACTCCTACTGCACAGCTGAGGTGGTCAGGTTCCTGCATCATCGTCTTAACTATCCTCATAGTTTTGAGCTGGTTTAATTCAGCAAGACTGCTTAATACAAGTGAACAACCACATCAATACAATACATGCAGCTCTGTGCAATGGGAGGGAAAAGGACTAACTACAACAGCTGTGATTTAAATCAGCTTCATCTAGAAACAAACACCCAACACCATTTCTAAGCTTCAGATTTCATTCTTCATGGTCCAGCAGGGTCATCATAATGCGGTAATATTTTGCAAGCATAGAATGAACTTCTGTTTTAAAATTCAAAGACTTTTTTAGAGCATATATCTTACTATAGAAAAAAATATTTTGAAAAGTGGCTTTCATCTTCCCCAAAAGTTTAATTTATTTTATGGAACTGAAAGATTGTACCTTAACTAGTCTATCTGCAAGCTTTAGAATTTTTCTTGAGAGAAGGAAATTGGTTAATATACTATACTTACATTACTGTAAAGTGTTTGGCTTATTTCCATATTCTCGGCTAACACATTGTTGATGATTTCTTGGAGTGGAGTTTGATAGTATTAGATACAATAACTTAAATACATTGAAATTATTGAAGTTTTTTTAAAATTATTAATTAGATATTAGCTTTAGAAGACATAAATATATTCTAAATTAATCTTAAGATGTAGAGGAGCAATGCCTGTCTAATCATAGTATTTCTAATACAAGCTAGACAGTATCTAAGTCTTAAGTCTTAAGTATCATTTTCAACGATCTGGAAGAAAATACAAAGCAATTGCTGAATTGAAGAGTATGCAAAAATTAGTGGAGTGGCAAGTAATAAGGAGATGATCTATAGAATGATCTGTCTCAATTGGTTAGGTGGCTTTATTTGAACAAGACAAATTTTAACAAGGACAAATGCAAAGTCATAAATCTAAGCACAAGGAATGCAGGTCATAGGTATAGAACGAGACATTTAAAAAAGAGATTCAGAAATTGTAGACAAGCAAGAAATTATCTGTGAACTCCCAGGGCAAAGGCATTGTGAAATGAACTAGTTTGATCCTTGGAAAAATAAAGGAATATTGAAAAGAATTAGATGCCTTTTATTACTTCCACTTCAAGATCTCAAATCACCAGTGCTGGAACACTGTACTTAGTCTAGCATTTCCACTTTTAAAAATACATTTAAAAAATGAAAATATTCAGAAGTCAATTAAAGCATATTTTGACACAAAATTGCCTTAAGGGCAGAGAAGGTCTATATTTAGTTTAATCAAGAGAATGCTAGAAAATCCTTTCTTCATATTGAGAGAAGCTAGAGTAAACCAGTAAAAAGTGTGAAGGCAATAAGCCTGTCTCAGCTGTTTAGAGGAACGTGTACCTGTTACATATACGGAATTCGTACAGATACATGGCAAGTAAAAGCTTCCAATTAGTTTGTTTAGGCATCTGTAGAAGGTGTTTTCCCTAGAAATACTTCTGTTAGGCTTTCAGAATTTGTTTCATTTTTAAAAGTTTAAATATTATAAGCTTGAAGTATTCTCTGTGATGTTTACAGATGATTATATTTTTATCTTTACAAGATTCTTTGTGATACAGAACAGTATGAAATATTAAGCTGCAATAAAATACTTGAGATTATGATGATTTTATTTTGCCAAATATGTGTGGACCTGCTTCTGCAGCGGGGTTGGACTAGACAATCTCTAAAGGTCCCTTCTAACGCTACCATTCTACAATTCTATGATATAATTTTGGCAGAAAACTAAAAAAATATACAGACAAGAGATCTGTAATTATGTAAAAAATAAAATGTAGTATTTTTCTGACAGCAGGTTCCATGATAAATAATCAGTAGGAAGCAAATTGGAAGGAAGCAAAAGAGATGAGAGAAAAAATATAAAGTTATTTAGATGCATGATACAACCATTTTCTTCTTCAATATGGACTACCATATATGAAAATAAGGCTTTGATCAACATCCTTGTCCCTGAATTTAAATCTTCACAGCTTATTTTTCTCAAATATCCTTAGAATTACACCACAGGTGACAATAATTTCGCAAAATGTAAAAGGGAATGCAGAAACTTCACCTTCAACCCTCACATTGTGGCAATTCCATCCAAAACCAGCACTACTTTATGTGACTGTAAATTCTGCAGAGCCTTTATTTCTCTCTTTCCCAAAGATGTCCAGAAATTTAACTTCTTCTCTTATCCTCCAATTTGAACAAAAACGTATTTTCTTGAGAGATGAATTTTTATCTCTTTTATGATGACTTATAAAGTTACTGTTTTCCTTTTAGTCTGTCAAATAGACTTCCATATTCTGATTGCAGCTGACCTCTGAATGCACCACAGGAAGCAGAAAAGTTTGATACCATCACTGCATGGTAACTTCTTGTTAGTGAAACAATGACTAGGTGAGCAGCAGAAGACTCTGTGAGCAGCCTCTTAAATGTAATCATTGAAAAGACTTCTCCATCAATATCACCCTGGACCTTTGGGTCTGATTCTTGAAAATGACAATGTTGAAGTAGTAGTGTTTAGCCAAAGGAGGATTTTACCATAAGCAGTTGTGGTAAGCAAAATACTATGTTTCTGGGACATCTCTGAGAAATGAATCTGCAGTTCTTTATAAATTCACCACATGTTTTTTACCTCCAAATTATTATTTTACTCAAATTAGACCCAGTGTAACTGTGCTCCCTACTGCATTCCTACCAGTTATTAATTAGAAATGAATAACCTTGGAGTGCTGTCATTAAAGTTATTGCATCTCACAATATGTTTGGAAGATAGCTAGTGGGAAGGTACACAGCTTGTAGGATAAAAAGCAGACTTTTGGAGAGACTCTCATCTAATTCCCCTTTCTCCATTCCTTTTCACAGAAAATCCCTTTCATTCATACATATACACACATACAAAGATGGCTTAACAAGTAGTAAAACAGTTGAATGGGATAAATAGCTTTTGTACAGAGTTATTTGTAAAAGGTATACTCTATCTACAATTGACAAGACAACAAATAAATCCCTAAATTTGCAGCAGGATAGACATAATTATGAATAAAAGAATGTAATAGATAGGAAACACCAGAATGGATTTTTACATGAATCTACTGAGCACCATTGTTCAAGTTTGGTAAGCATGTAGATGATGGTATAGGAACAACTGATCCCACATTTGGATGGACACTTAGATATATAGATACAGAAAATTATGTTTGCAATTAATAAATACACCATGATTTTGAGAAAAAGAGTATCATCTTGTATCTATTTATTCTGGCATATTCCTGAAAGATTATTTTTAAATTATTTAGCTTTTAGGTAAGTAAACTAACTCCTTTTAAATATGTTATTTAATAGAACATTCTGACCTTTTTTAATGATGATACTTGAGCTTGCATTTTGTCAGCTCATGAATATAAGTGCAGGGTTTTCAGATTTGGAAGTCATTTTGTAGATCACCTTAAGAAGCTTTATGAACTACAACATATCAGATGCTTGGAGGTTGAATAGTCCTACACCAAAAGTCTTTCTGAAGGTCTTTTCAGCTGTATTTTACTATTGCTTCATTTAAAAATGAAATTAAACATTCTTTTTAAAGACTGTTTGAAAGCCATATGAGCTGAAACTCTTGGCAAACAAAATCTCCCTTGCCTTTATTAATCCTCATTAAAATAATAATTGTGTTACAAATACATGGCATATTACCAGATAGCCTTTCAGGAGTTCTTCTCCCAGATCAGGCATTTTGTTCAGGTGGATCCTTATTTTAAAGCCAAGGGAATGCTTAGAAAAGCTTCTATGTCTACATATAAATAGGCAAATGGTGGTCCAGGACCAAGCCTCAGTATTGAGACTAAAAGATGCTGATTTCTCTTAGAGAAAGATGTTTGGAGTAGTACAAATCACTGCCAGACAGCATTCAGTTTTTGAACTAGACTGTTCTTTTTCTTGACAGTATGGATAAAGAGAGGCTCAGGAGAGACTACAGCCAAATGCCCATGGATGTGGCCAGTCTTCCATTTAACCTCAAGGACCAGAAAATAGATCATGACCTTTGTTTTATTATAGTAGTACAGAAACAATCCTTTACACAGGTGCAAAGTAATATATCCAAATGTGATAGGTATTTCTTTCACTAGTTAAAGATGAAAGGCATAATAGGATAAAAGCAGCTCCTGTAAGACCAGCATAGTCAGCTGTAGTACCTTTCTTCCTTTCAAGATGTGAACCCTTCCTCCTTTCAAGGTCCTTGGGTGACCAGCTCAGGTGCAGCTCAATGGCAAAAAGCCTGGAATTTGGCCAACTCCCGGAAAATAGCAACAATGCAGGGGGAGTCCTTGACTATTCGTAGGGTAAACAAGCTCAATACTTGAGCTTTATGACTAAAGTATCTTGTTTTCTCATCTATAGAATTGTGTTATGGATACCAGCATAATTCCAGGAGCTGTTGCAAAGCATTCAATAGCTGTTATATTAGCAATAGTCCTGAACATCACTCATAGCTCTCCTGCCTTCCCTTGGATCTGTACTGGCTTTTTCTTGCTTTTGCTAATATATATATAAAATCAAAGTATCACCATTCACAAAAGGCTTTTTTAATCTGGTATATTTAAAGAACTAATACTTTTAATAAAGAGACTTCTTCTAGTTGTTTTCGCAAGAAAGAGATCTGTGCCCAGCTTTTTGGGTTATGGGGTTTTGGTTTTTCGTTTGTTTTTAATTTGAGAGCAGACATGAGAATACTCTGTGTTCACTGCAGAAAAATACAACGACATCATGTTAGTGCTACCTTTCGCAAAGTTGCGTATCAATTCCAAGATGGTTTTCACTCTGACATTCACTTGGGAAATAAAAAGTATCTGACTCATAACTGTAAATGCTAAAGGCTAAGAAAAAAGATAGAACTATAGGGTCAGCAGCAATTATTCGAACCCTTTGCAGAAAGAAAAACAGCATGAAAATACCACCTTTCAAAAAAAAAATGCTGATGAATAATAAATACTGTGCAGATCAGCTGTATCAAGTGGCTCCTATCCAAAAATAACAATTAACAGGTAAGAGGAGTTTTCTCTTTCATTGCCAAAATCCTGTCTGTCTTTCCTCATTTATGGGATATGACTAGAAATAAGTGAAGAGCTATAACTTCCAAATGAATAACGGAAATTCTCTCCTACTGTGTACAGCATTGATAACGTAGGTAGTAACACTGATTCAAGCACTAAATTGTCAGTTGAATGTACATGCCTTAGGATACTAACCTTTTTATGTTCTCTGATGATTTGTATTTAGGAGAGTTCTAGATCTTCAAAATCCTGTGTCACTTTTTCTTTATCTATAGCTGGCAATTTGGGAATCTCTGTGTCCCAACAATGGAATGAATCTACTTTAGATTTCTGGTTAGCTTTCAAGTGCTGAGAACACAACAGAATATGTACCACACTGTAGATGTATCGGTCATGGTTTCATGTGGAGCTGTTCCTGGTAATTGGGAAGGGGCTGTAAAAATGGCTCCTGTAAGAAGTTGCTCAAAACTCGTTTAGCTCATTTAGCACAGCCAGGGACATGTAGGTATCTTAAAATCTAATTGTCAAACAAGGTAGAAAGGAGACTCTGCCAGTGTAGCACTTTTCAGTAAAGGAGTTGCCTTCTCAGTAACCATCTTACAAAATCAGTTTTACCACACAACATGAAACCTCACATTACCATTTACTATCAATTCTCTGGAAATCAAATTGTCTCCATGAAATCACAATAGCTATTGACTCATTTTGAAGAAATTAATCTCTTCCTCCAATCCAACAACACTTAAAGACATAATTATTCTCAGGCATACTCTCAAGTACCAAATTAAATAAAGCCAGTAAAATTCTCTGTTCTGTTAATTTAGTTCAACTATTTGATTTTCTCTACACCTTGTATTGAAACAAAAAGAAGATCTCCAAATAAACAAAAAGATACCTCTAAACTATTATCTCATTTTACCAGTCTTTTTAAGTCTTCTCTCCATTTATTCTGCATTTTATTTATTAAGCCATCAACTAGGTGGATACTCAGATGATGTAATATTAGAACTTAGTTTGTCATAAACTGTCTCTGTCAATGTCAAAAGCAAAATGTCTGAGAACGATCAAAAGTATCTGACTTTACTCAATACACAGGTTCTGCTTCCTAAAAGGTTGTATACCTCCCAAATGGGATACAGCTACAGAGAGCTGGGCCTGCAAAGAGGCAGAGTGCAGGGACAAGTCTCAGTCCAAGGTGGAGTGAGATCTGGGACACAGAAACCGTGGGTTTGCACAGTTAGAGATCCATGCGTATTTTTGGCTTATACTCATAAACAAACATCTTTCTGTTATTCTTTGGCCCTCTGTCAACCACTCTTTCCCACAATGTAAGAAAATGTTTAGTTTAACTACTGCATAAGGCCTTGTGCCATTTTTTATTTAAATGACCAAATTTCATGTCAGAGTCTTCAGGGAAGTTTGAGGGGGTTTTTATCAGATAAAAAAAATCATTAAAGCCTATAGAGATTGCATCAGTCTACTGTAGCAGTTATATTATTTGATTTACTGGACTTAAGACAAAACTAGCCAGATGTAAATGAATATTTACAGACACAGTGAGCTAAGATTTGTAGTTGCAAGTTGAAAAAATGCAACCAAAAACTCTTCATTGAAATTTTATGAATATTTTAATTGTTAAGTGTTCAGTATATTGTAACCTGTCACTTTTTACCCATACAGTGACTAAAGAAAGATTCAAACTAAAATAATGGATATGAAATTTGAAAGGGAGGAGAAAAGGGGGGGAGTTGGAGTGTCATGAATTCTGATTCAAATCGATGACATTTTCAGGGACACTGACATTGTAGATGTAATGTGTAAGTTTGGAACTCCTGTCAGTAGGTGTCCTTTCTTGTCTTGCATTTGGCAGGACATATTACAACCTTATATGCAAAATAATAGGCTGCAGGGATATAGTATCCATAAGGATCAGCAATGGAACCTCATACAGGGGGTTGCACTGTATCTTTAAAGCACTGTGTTAATTTTTCAAACCATAACCAGAAACCTACATCTCTAAAAAGTAAAAGGGTTGCCTAAAGCTTCAGCTTTTAAATCACCAGTTGGCAAGCGAGCATATGTATATATACATAAAATTTTCAAATATTAACCTTTTTATGGCAAATTAATTCTGAAATATACTAACAAATCATGTTAACCTGTTGCTTGATCTTGTTAGTGTGACTTCTGCAAGATATGGCCATAGCTGTCTATGGTATCGTCAGAACACATCCTTGAAACCAGAATCTCCTCAAGTGAGTCCTGGCAGATTAAAGTTAGAAGTCAAGCAGAGCATCCTAATGAGTAGATTTATTTTCAAAACTACTCGAATTAATAAAAGAACAATTATTTTCACTCTGTATTCTTTTAAATTGTTGTAATCTTGGATAAATAGAGTTTAATGAGATCACCTTATGCTAAATCAATTTTTCTGTTTATAGAGCAAAATGCTTTTGAATTCAGAACTCACTAAAACATGCAGTGAAGTTATCATGATCAAAATATTACTTTAAGTACATGAAACATGAAGACATGCAGAGTATATTGCTTTGCTATGAAATTCTAATATAAATGTGAGTCATTTATATACTCAGATTCCTAAAATGAATGTTTCATTCCTTACAATAAATTATTTTTTTCCTTTTTCAGCAGAGAATTTTTCAAAAACAGATACATCACTTTTGGAAGTCACTACATTATCATAAGACAGATAAAGTCATCTTATGTTGAACTGAAGTCAGGACCTACCAAATATAATACATTTTTTTAATCAAATATATGATCTACTAAATCATATCAGTATTACATATATTGAAAGCTAAACTGATGAATCACTGGATAAATTAGAAAGAAAATGTGTGACAATATAGTATTTATTGAAATGGATCAGTGATTCGTTTCAGTTTCCAGAACTTAAATATATCAACTTCTGAAGAATTCTTTAAAATTGTAGAGACTTTAGAAAGGCAAAAGACAGAGGTAAAAATAGGCTAGAAAAGGGCAGTCTATGTGTGATGATATTGTGTGCTGTTTAGCTGGAGGGGAGTGGCTTCATTAGGGCCTTCAAAGAAATGCAGCTATTCCACTATAGGTCAGACTTTTTTGGGGATTTTTCATTTAGCAGGTAAAGAACAGAAAAAGAAAATCAAAAGAAAATAAAAAGAAAAAGAAGCATTAAACACAAAAATCACAAAATATTCGGGGAAAAAATCATTATGAAAGGCTCAGAAAAGTAGATATAGTCACTCAGGAAAGTAAGAATATGATATGGCAATAGAACCCTATACGCACATTTTTTTTTTTATTTCAATCTCTGTTAATATTTAGACACGATGTTCAACAAAGTAATGAACATTACTAAAAATATGTAAAAAAAATCTTAAATCTAATTCTAACTAAAACTACCTATCTCAAAAAGTATTGCTATTCAACATCCAGGATATCTGTTCTGGAAGTTCCAGGAAAGACCTGAGAATTCACATACATCAAGTTGTTCACCAATAATAAGGACATCTCCACTGGACCAAAGCACTCCTGATTTTTTAAAATATAAAACAAGGTTACAAATGGGACATAGACCAAAATCCTTTGTGATCTAAAAGCAAAAAAATATCCTTGAGACTGACATGAATGAAATAATTGCGAAGTTCAAGATTTAGAGAATTTTTAAAGCCCAATTAGATAATGGAAGAAGTGGTCATAACTAACTGCAGAATTGTAACTGGTAAAGAATGTGAAAACACTTTGGACTGGGTCATATAACATGCTTTAAGTCCCTTAGAACTCAGTGGACAGCCAGATGGACATTCTTTTTAATATTCAGTACTCTCCTGGGAAAACTGCTGTCTGATTACACTGAAATGTTAGTTTCCTTAGCATCACTCCATTTCCACCTTTGTGAGGATTCAAGAATTACCTAAATTATCTGCCAAAATAAATTGTCCATTAATTCATTCTAATTTACACAACTATATTTTCAACCTTCTAATTAAAAGGACAGGCAAATAGATGTTGTGTTCAAAATGAAAGACAGTAACATGATAAAATTCACATTATATTTCTGATGGTTTATCTTAGTCATTAAAAAGAAAACATTCAAAAACATTTATGTAGACAATATCCCTAAAACTATTTTCTGTGTATTTGGAGCATAGGTAATGTCTCTAAATAAAGGCAGAGGTAGGATTGGTGCATTGAGTGCATTAGAGACAAGCCTGGGAGTTAATCTTTTCTTCTTTTGCCCCCTTAAATGGAAATAAATTCCTGATCTGAAGATGTCCTTTTTGCCTACATAACCTACCTCTTGACTTTAATCTCCAGGTATATGAAGCAGAAAAAAATTCGCCTAGTCTGGCTGACAATCAGGACATACTTATCCACAAAGACATAACTCCTTTGCTGAATAATAATAAAAAAAAAAAGATGTGAGCATGCAGCTATATCTTGAAGTAGGCCAATTAACTCTCCTGTCCTGCACAAGGGATCCTTACTCATTCTGCTGAACACTTTCTCAAAGTAATCCTACCAGGTGGTCGTAACAGAAGTCTGGCATCTCTAAAAAGGCCCGCCTTATTCCTCTGCTTTGTAACTTGCATTTCCAGTATCCTGTAAATAATTAGGCATAATTAATTTTACTGAGAGTTTTCTCAACCCTAACAAGATTTTAAAATAGGATAATCACTCAGAAGACATGCTGTCTCTACACAAAACTTCCCTTAAATAAAATAGCATAGTGTATCTTTACAGCTACTTTGCAGTACTCCTAACTTTTCAGTCACATCTTTGTCTCCCCATCTATTCAGCTGATGTATTGATGCAACCAGCCTCGTGTTTTAGAAGAAGTAAGAGTATAATATGTATTTGATTTCATCCTTATTTGCAAAAGTGATAAGATCAAACCAGGCCTAACTCCCTTAGCCCTTTCAGAGTGTTCCAATGTTGTCCCGTAAGGCTTCACATGCCTGCAGAAAGTATTATGATCCACAAAGGCAACTAGACTCCCTGGCAGAGCACCAATGCAGTTGAGAGGTGCCTGTCCCATGGACAAGGCTAGCCCAAAAGCAATTATAATCAGCAAGGACTGCCCCCAGGGTTCTGAAATGAATGCTCATGTTAACAGAAAAGAAGAAACAGTTTGAAGAAACAAAAAAAAAAAAAAAAAAGAAAGAAACCCCAACAACAATCAAAATCTCCACCACTTGGGAAAGAGAGTAAATAAACTGTCAAGTAGACATGCACGGCATGTTACACCAGGCAACTTTGGCAAGCGTGAAATGAAGATCACCAAAGTCCCAGCAGACCTTGCAAAGGAGCAAGCTTTGGAAGTGCTGCAGTGGATGGATGAGTTTTTTGCTCAGCCTGTGACAGAGCAAGGGCTGCACAAAGGCCAGGTAGCTACAGCCAAATTATTCTGGAGCTGCTATAAAGGAAACAAATTTTTATGACACCATTTCAAACAGGTTTTCTTGTGCCCAGGGTGGGAATTTGAGTATTCACTCCACTGCTGCTAATAAAGACAATAAAAACCTGGTCACTGTGATATTGCCAGATGTAAGGAGGAAAACTAACACGTCAGTTGTGTAAGAGGTTATTAATTTGCAACAAGATCATTTTATGCTAAAAAAAAAAAATCGCAATTGCTAGTTTCTTAACTGATCAGGTCACACCAGAGAACATCATTAAGTATCTAAACTTGAAATAAATGGCTAGTACATTTATGTATACTATATACTAGTACATTATTAACTTTTTGTATTGTCTGTATGGAAAGCCAAAAGTAATATTCATATGCTTACATACTGGGATGTGCTAGAGAGCCTTGCTACACTGAAATGATTTAATCTTCCATTGTGTATTCTCATTTATGTCTATACAAAGATTATTGCTACCAATATTTGTAAGTAGACTTTCCTATAGATTATAGCATTATAAATAGGTCATAAGGCAGGACAAGAACTATTCCAATAATTTAACATCTCCAAAATCTGGTACTGAATTTTATCTAAAGCACCAAGAATACTGTGAAAAAATCACTGAAAGAGGAAGGGACAGTTATTCCACCCAATTGCCAATACACTATCTGAATTTGTGGTTTCCATCCATTTATTTTAACTTCCCTTTCTCATTTTTCCCAATTTCTGTTTTATTTATTAGAATTAAACCATTTTGATTAGAAAAAAAATCACTGGATTCTCAGTTTTCCTAATCTGTGAGTATTTTTGAAGTTCAGATACCCTAGATATTTTTGGTTTGCAGCTTTTGAAGTCCAGCATAGGATTAAAGAAGCTAATATGTATCATAAAAGGTAACAATTTTGAAATTACTCTCTCTGTAGTCTATAGATTTTCTCACAAGTTTATTGTTGAAACTATCTCACAGAATAATAACAAGATGATCATCTCTAAATGGGTGTGTACAGCAATAGCAAAATGAGAAAATAGGAACACTTAGGCCAGTGTAATTACAGTTAGTTATCAGTGTCTGTCCTTCAAAAATTACTGCCTGAATAAATACATGATAAGAGGTCAGCATTGCTGGCATCTTAGTTGTGATGCATTCCACAGTTTTCTTAATGGCTCTTGCCTGTTTGCCAGGTTTTGTCATTTCTACAGGAGCAAAGTGGTACTGCTAACACAGGAGAGCCAGCATTCAGTTTGCCATCTTATTTTAAATGGATGTTGATAAAGAGAAGGAAACAGGCTCCAATGGCAGGATAGTTTAAAACTATTGAAAATCAGAAAATAGTAAAGGAACATACCATGAGATAATATTAAAACATGAAGAACCTTACCTAGGAGTCTATGTCCTATTTTCAGTAGTCAATTATAAGGTTTGGAGCCTAATTCTATTTCCTTTCAATGGATATTAGGCTACTTTACTGCCTTTAAAATTGAGACATTGGATATTTTTGTGATCATTCCTTCTATATTTACCATCTGACAAGGCAATTAGATTACCATCTACACTGTCATTAGCATGCCTTGGACGCACTCAACTACTTTCTGGATACTTTTTATTTCTGAATCAACATCCACATTGTCAAAAGTAGTATCTCCTTGATAATGCCCAACAGCAAGTTTTTGACATGCAGCACACTGATAACACAAGTCCTGTTCACTGCATGGTACAATTTGCAATACTCTATGAACCATGTAGTGACAAATTTCTAATAGTGATATGACAATAGTCCATTTATTTATGAGGTTTTTAATCTTCTTTTATACTAGGTTAGTGGGCTTGAGGTTTTTTAAGGTGAAGTTGTAAAAAAAGTGTATGGGAAATAGCAACTCTAGCTCAAGATAAATCTGATATTCATCAGAATTTATGTTATTATATTATCTTTGAAAGACCTATTTCTTAAAAAATTCTATAATGTAGATAAATTAAAACATATGCAGTAATGATTTAGCTGAGATGCAACATTGTCTACAATTGAGTCCTTCTGTGACCTTGCCAAGTTTACACAGTGTGCCAGTATCAGAGCTAGGGTTAGAAAACTGAGTGATTAAAATTTTGCTCACTAGGATAAAACACTTGAAATTAATCACTCAGTTTTCCAGCATGTCCTTGGGTTGCTGCAGGCACAATAAATTACGTTCACATAGCAGCAAACAACTATAAAAAATTAGAGTTAATACATTTCATCTCTAAGTCCTATTTTTAAAACTCTCAATTACCTCACATTTTGATAATGAATAGGTAATGAAATATATGACCAGTATGTTTCAGGGTGAAATTTCAGAGTTATTTTTCAGATCCAGGATATCTTGAATTCCACTAACATTTTTCTCCTGACTCAGTAGCCTCTAGAACAAGCTCTATCTGTCCATTTCTGACTAACATCAAACGCTGTCCACAAAGTGTGTTCACAAAGAGTAGACTTGCAGAGATGCTGAATGCTCTGGGTATAATCTAACACTCCAGTGAAATGAGCAGAATATAAATTAAAAAACAACAACAAGCAATTGCAGTGGAAAATAATCAGAAGCAGTAGTGTAATGAAGAGTTGCTGAAGCCTTGCATATCATGGCAAAAATGAAACCTATCCTGCAGCTGTTTGTCATTCTTTCAAGAAGTTCCAAAGGTCTAAGGTTCACCTAACGAGGTAAATCTCCTAGATTTCCTTTATAGTACAGAGTATAGAAGTCTCCCTCAGAATGAGATTAAGAGCAGACTCTTCCAATTTCCTTCTCAAGAAGCCCATCTGTTCTGCTCACAGTAAAGACAGTCTGAGAATATTAGCTGCCATAGGGTAAAAGCCAATTATTTGCAAAAGAAACTACAAAGAACTCCATTTTTTATAGCTGAGTAAAAGCTAACATCTATGTTTATGTAAGAGCCTTGAACTTTTGTCAAGATATTGACAAAAATACTTAGCCAGTCCAGTGTGCCACAAAGCAAGGTAATCAGTAGAATGGTCTATTAAGATCCTTAAACATTAAATTAAACCATTTTACCTTACCAACAATATTATTTTTCATTTCTATTTTTAATACATCTACTACTGTAGTTCCCCACAGTTTCAGGGATAATTGTGATGGATGCCTTATAAAGACATTTTAAAAAGCTATGGTATCTCCTTAAACTTGTAACAGTTTTCTGTTCATCTGGTGACACAAGGAACTCCTGCAATTGCTGAAAAGTAGAGGACATACATTTTGCACTTTGTGCATTAATTTGGTTTGAAAGCACTTGAATACATAGATCTTAGAATGTCAGCTATCAGGAAAATTGGGGAAATGCCAAACCTAAAAGAAAATTGTGAAAATGAAATTGCAGCCGTTCTCATTGTGCTCAAAATGTATAATAGGCTTTTGAACTGGATTTGAAGGCATATGGGCACTCTTAAAAGGAGTATTATGATTTTTTTGTTAACTCCTGAAAGGCAACTTGCACTGTTCAGCTTATTCTACCATTCTGCTGGTCTTGGTAACTGAGATTGCTGTGGATCATGAAATTATCTATAGGCATTCCAGAAAATGACTGTGGGGGAACAAATTAGCTTATGTAAGTAATCATGTAGGAAACTAACAAGGAAAATTCAGAAATAAAAATAAGACAAATTCAAGACATCTTGAACTCAACCTCAAACTAATGTATAGTTCTAAAATATAATCACCTCTCTATCATTATGTGTGCTTCTTCTCGGAATGAGGTACAAACTAAAATTCTTTATATAAGCATAGAATGAAATTTTCTGGACTACTCTTTTTGTAGCCATTGGCTCAAATCAATGAGCTTTTATCAGTTTTCGGTATTAGAATTTCATTGTAGATTTTAAGAGACATTAATTTTTTTAAAGATATACCAGGATTTTTGGAGAGAAATACAACACAGACTCATTTTTTTTTTTTTATCAGATGAAATATTCTTCTGGTGAAAGCAATTTTCAATCTCAAATGCATTTTCTGGAAAACTAATATTCACAAAAAATCAATAAATTTTAAAAAAAATTACAGATAATTTCCCAGAAACAGTATGGATTCTTAAATACCTTCTACATTTTGATAACTAACATTAAGTATTTTTGATGTTGCAAAATGCTTTACCATATCATGCAGAGTCAATATATTGTCCTTTTTTTGGGATCATAACCACAAAAATAGTAGTAAGTTAAAACTGGCTGATGAGTTTCAGTCAAAAATATTTCATTTTTCATATTACAAATATTTGCCTTTATTTTTAAAAAGTGACAGCTATTGTTATTGCAGAGAAAAAACAATTCAATCCTAATCAGACGTTTGTTTAAGTAGTAATAAAGTACAAACATATTACCTTTAAAAAATGCATATAAAAAATCCAAAAGTAACACAAAAACCCAAAAGCTAACACTTTCACTTATCTTGCTCTAGGTTTAATTGGTTTTTAGGATGACTGCCTAGGTCACCAATAAAAGAGGCTTCCCCAGAAGATAACCAAAGATAGACACAAAGTTCTCTAAACTAAATCTCTGATATTCATGTAAGGTAAAAAAATTATACAGCAATGATGAGATATTAGTCCATTTAAAATAATGAATAAAATAATCATCTATACCTTTCAGTCTTGCATTAGAGATTTGCTACAACTAAAGAAACAATAAGCAGTTAAAAAAGAGATTAAAGTGATTCAAGGTATGATTCTAAATTAACTAGGCAAAAAATATTAAGAGAAGTTCAGACTTTGGTATGATGCTGAGCAATTAGATGAGAAACAAGTTTATTTTTCACCTGGAGTGCATTCACTTTAAATTCTCATTCAGAAAAGCATTCTTATTCAGGAAAACACTTAAGCACATGCTTGACTTCAAACACATGCTTTGGGCCAGGTGAAGTAAACGAGATTTAATCACAAACCAAATAATGATGGATGTAAAGCCAAAAGATATTAACATGAATGATTTTTTTATTCAGGCTTACCGTTTTTCAGCTTTTAAATACACACATACAGACACACACATACACATATACATACACCCCCACACAGACATACACAGAGAGATCTGCTTCTAAGCTAAGCCAAAATGTGAGAAACTAGAATTTAAAATATAATTTTCTAAGAATCCAGAATTAAACTGAAAATAGATACTTTTAAATGCAGTGGCCAATTTATCTTACTGGCTCTTTATATTCCAAGATTATTTACTGTAAAGTAAACATTTATGAAAGCTTGAAAACATTTGCTAGCTGGACTCTTCCTTCCATACTCTCACACGCGAGGTTTTGATCTCACAGAAAAGGAATGGTTTGGCTCTAACAAAAATCAAGTTTGCATAGCTTTTTTTTTGTCATGTTTTTGTGCTATGAACAAGAATTGATTCCTCTTCTAAAGAGATGAGTCTCCCGGTGAGAGACTGATGTTGGCAAAAGCACAGGCTTTGCCTCACAGATCACTTTATGAGATTTTTTACATGAAATACAGAAGAAAAAATGTGATACATTTTATAACAGTATGATAAATCTTTACAGATATATTACTCTAATCATTAATTATTCAAACACTTATTGGGTTAATCATTATTTTCCTGATAAGGAAAATGAAGACTCTCTCAAAGTAAAGATGCCTTTTTAGAAGCTAGTGCTAAAAACGCAGTTGAGTGAAGTTACATTGAAACTATATAGCACAATAACATCCTTTTTCTGGAGTACATTTAAAATGAAGTTAACCTCTTTTTAGAAGATTAATAACTGAAGCTGTAAGACTTTCCCCCTAAAACATAGCACTCGCACAGATCTGCCAAGTAGTAGGACTATATGTTTGAAGAGGCTTTTACTGTGGACTGAAGATAAAGGCACGATTGGTACAGGATGAAGACCTACAGATGTGTGAGAAGAGGCAGCTGGAAAGCAAGAAAAGCCAAGAGAACAAGAGGAGTACTTACCATCTGACTATCAGGTGTGCTAGCAAAATGAGAACACAGAAAATAAACTGCCATCTCTTTCATTCTTATTGTATTTGAGGGAATGATCAGTTACATCTTCAGTAAACAAGTGAAGTGGCTTCTAAGAAATACAACTTGCTGCCACCACTTTTTCCCCATAACAGGAAAGAGAAAAGCATGCAAGAAAAAAACCCTATATAGTCTGTAATAAGTTGATCTAATGGTTTCCTGCACACTTAAAATCTGCAATTGTATAAGAAGTATAAAACCAACAAATATATCTCCAGAGCCCACATCAGCCAAACCATAACACAGAGGAATAAGGAAAGCAAAGAGACAGAAAGTGAAAGAAGAGAATCCATTCCTTGTAGAGGAAAGCCTGCACTAAGCCTACACAGTTCAGACGTTTGACAGAACATGTAGGCTGACCGCAACTGTGCCAAGAGTACACACAAGACATTTTTCTTCTTACCTGTGGCAGAAGACCTCATCTCCAAGAAACATGATTTTCAAGATTCTACTCAAAACACCTTTTTACATTGATTTTTGTAAGAGTGTGGTGTTAGTTGTATTCTAACAACTTGAGGATTAAATGCATTGAAAGTAATGCAGTAAAGTCTGTCTTATTTCATTGCCGTGTTTCTACAAAATCAAAAGATGATCTTGTCTCCCTAATCACCCTCTATGCAGAGCACAGGTTAAAAGATGATCCTGCAACATATACTATTTTCAGTAAGCTCTGCAACAAAGTGATTTATATTTTCAGTGCCATACAAAGTGAAGTGAATCATTCCTGTCGTATTTGCAAAGCTGCTAACTTCCAAGGATGGTTTAGCGAATATGTAAGGAAAACATAGCTGAAAGGCATCCAAAGGGTGTCCTATGCCATGCATGGAAAAAAACACAAAGATGTACATGTCCAACAATTATTTTCAATCTTGGATTCAGAAGCTAAGCAACATTCGGTGCTTGAAAACATCTATACTGCTCTAAGAACTGAGAAGAAGATGCAGATTTCTTGAAATCTGATACCCATTATCCTTGATGGTGACTTTTACCAAAATTTCACTGTTACTCCCTTCCCTCTCTCTCCCCAGTTTGGGAGCAACTGATTGCATACGCCATTTCAATGTCTTTTGCTGTATTTATTTAGCAGCAAAGAACATGGAATATTTCAGCTCTGTTAGGACAAAATGTGGAACATACTGTGCATGCATTGAAAACTGGGTTCCCAGTTCCTGCTAGGCAGTGAACCTACACCCAGAATCTCTTAATTATATGCATTTGTTATTTGTCTATTTGTTAGGCACAGGAAATTTTTGAGAAAGAAAGAAATAGAAAGTACTCAGTTTCATGGGAAAGAAAATAATTCAACAACAGCTTTTTATTTAATTCAATGTCCCTAAAGTGTTCAAATGAAGCCAGCCATTAATATCTTATAACTAAAGTCTTGCACAATTATAAAATAATTAGGGTCTGATCTTGAAACTTCTCTCTGGAGAAAACACACATCTGGTTCCCTTGGAATACTTGTGAACTGGGCACAGCCACTGCTGGCATTGATCTCCCTGAGCTAGCTTTACACAAACTAGTTTCAGTACTGAGTAGCAGTAACAGAGCAAAACTCAGAAAAGGCTACAATCTTAAATCTTTACCAGTCTCCTCGAGCATATATTTTGTAATACACACTGCATTCTGTCATTGCAGCTACTCTGCTAGCAGAAGCCAGCCTAGACCATTTAAAACTGCAATGTAGGTCTATATTATCCTGACTAGTATATGGTATAGTAATAATTCTAAGCCTCTAGTTTTCCATATTGCCTAAGGATGCCAATGATCAGCTCTTACAGTATTAATAAACAAAAGTATTTTAATGAAAATAACTATGTCCAACTAATCCTTAGGGGTTTACTTACAAAAGCCAAATCAGAATTGAGGAAATATAACTGAATTATCTTTGCTAACAGTTTTTCTTAGTTATAGTGAATGTTAAGACGGAGATGTAGTGATTGTTTTCCTCCATTTCTCTTGGATTCTAATGGAATTTCTATGCAACTGGATGTTAGGTATCATTTTAAAAGCCTCACTGGGCATTTAGAGCATGATCATACTTCAAATTATGTCCTTATTTTACACTATAGAAATGGCTACTTGAAAATATAGTAATAGCCTGAGAAATAAAACTCATGATATCCTGGCATATTTTGCAAATCGTCATTCTTGCATACAAAATTCACACAATGACATTAGACTGCAGATTTTATAACCAAATGAGAACTAAAAGAACTGGCTAAACTCTCAATATTCTTTAAAAATTGGTGACTAAGGATGCTTTACAGAATGTTATTAATAAGGCTTTGAAGATACAAAATATTGCTAACAGTTAACTATTGTTCTGAACGAGTCTGTGTATAACAGTCTCCCCTCAGACTGGACTAACTAACCAGAGATTCAAGAAATTCAAACTATATGCCAAGCAATACTACATTTCACTGCCAAAAGTTTTCCCCAAGAGGTGAATAACACTTTCCATAAGTCTGTGGAAATGACTGAATTAAGTTTGGTAATAAAATACTCACAGCTACTTTTTATGTATGATTCAATATTTTATTTCTCTACTGAAAAATATGGGTTGCATTAATTACAGAAAAGGGAAGCTCATATTTATTATTCAATGAAAAGATTAACAGTCTAAAACACAATGTTTTAATACACTAGGGAATCTTTATCTCAGTGTTTAAAGCATGAAATTTGCTTATCGTAACCTACTTTTCATCTTGAAAAATTATTTTTATTATTACAGTTTAATTTTACAGAATTTCAATTATATATAAAATACATTTAACACATTTTGTATTAAGTAGTGTTAATTATACTGTGGATATTTTGTAATTAAAATAGCTTAATTCTAATTTTCACAAGGCTCTGTACATAGACCAATTCAACAACCACCAATTGTAGCTAATAGGTTCAGGAATAGAATATTTATAGAACATAATAGAATAAAGAATATATTAGATTATACATACATATTCTATATTATATATAGAATAATAGAATATAATAGAAAGGCAGCTTTTCAGTTGATGTAAATTAATATAGTAAGGCCTGAAAGTATGAAAACCCAATGTCTGAATTTGACCCAGTGGTTTAAGAGAAAAGAGCAACAAGATTAAGTATTCTTGATGGACTTCACAGCTGAGAAAAAGTTTTGAGCTTTCAAACTCAGCTCAGTTTAGCACTGTGTACCTGTATCATCTGCTTTCTACAATTGATACATGGATGTTCATAATAAAGCCTGCAAGTATATCTACTTGGATCATACTACTAAAATCAAATAGAAGACTTCTGGTTCCTACCCCATCCCCAACCTCAAAGGCGTTTTTTCAACTATTGGTATTGGAAGTGGTTGTAAGGAATGAGGAGTCCAGATATCAAGAGTGGTGTTAATAATCTGAAAATTACTTCAGCAGTAAATGATGTTATGAACTGGCAATTCCTTGGAATAACAGAACATCATCAACTCATATTTTCCATGATTAGCTTCAACCAGAGGCTCCTCATCCTGATCATAGCCAGGCCATTGCATGGCTGGACAATCATTCTTAGAGTTGTGACTGTCAGCCTCACTGCTGCTGTTGACATTAAACTAATACCTTCACCTTCTGGGTAGGAAAGATATATTCAATCAAATGGAGTAAAGGAGATGAGTCTTCCTGTCTTCCTTCTCCAGTATTATTAAAAATCCAGTCACTATGGAAGTTGAGAAGTTCTGAGTGCCAACATGGCAACATGGGGCCCTAAGTATCCCATTTTCCCATCACACTGTGAGTATTTATAATGTGCTTCTGACTGGCTTCTCTCCTGATCCCTAGAAAATCAGGACAAGCTCAGATCTACAGAATTGAAGGCTTTTAAGTGATGGCTCACAGTGATACAAGGGAATAAAGTGAGTTAAATGAAGTACTTCTTCCTCACAGCAAAGAAAGAGACCTAAAAGGATAGAGACGTGTTAAAGAAACTTCACAAGATGTTAGGGGCAAGTAATTAGTTTTGCTTTTTTCTTTATTTGGCTCTTTATACAATTGTGTTTACTTAAAAGTGCATCCTTCTGGGAAGAGAATGAGCTAATATTGGCTGCAATTAAGCTGTGCTCCTCTGCCTGATGTAACACCACTGAAGTCAATAAGAAATTTAAAGGCCACATTTGAGACCTGTTTCTTCTGTCCTGCACGATATATTTATTCATATATTCCTTCTCCACCCATTCCTTAACTTAAGCTTCATCTGAGGAGCTCATCTAATTAGTACATTTCTTTTGAATTCTCTGGTGCTTACCTTTTTCCTTTTTTTAAACACGTTTATGATATGCTTTAAATATAAAATAAATTGTATTGCAATGTTATGTCATAGTTCATACAGGATAAAGCTAATGAGTTTTTTACACGAGTTTGCAGTAAATTATGGTCATGAGGCTTGCTCAAGTACAAATGCAGGCATCATTTTCATTTATTAAAAAAACGTGGACAGTGTCAAAATAGAAATGTCAACAGCAGCACTCTTCTGGTCTAGCTTTCTCCATGAAATATGGAACAGCTAAAGTATTCAAGCAATTCCTCAAATTTATGTGCTGAAAGCTATTCAAATATAAAATAAGTACTAAGAAACGGGCAACCTTGTCAGTTGTAATGCTAATAAATCAAATTCACCAAGGTAAGTTAGCTACATTTTCCGTACAAGTGGATATATCATAAGAGCCTGATAATGATACAACTATCAGACAAATAAATGTGCATTCTCTGACCTTGACAATAATTCACTAACAGTTTGCCTCACAATTTTCCTAACATTGAACCACTCTTCACAGGCTATCTAACAAGTGTTTATATTTCTGTGGATGGATAGTTTCATCTGTGTCATCACTATTCTATTAGGGATTTTAGTACAGTATTAAGATAAATTATAGAAAAGAATAAATTTCAGGATAGTATTCTAAGAAACTGCCTGGGGTCATTTGCAGGATAGGGGTCAGAGGAACACTCGGTGTGTTTGCTGTGTTTGGGGTTTTTTTTTGTCTTCTTTTGGAGGACTAATCTGACATCCTTCATAGCATTTCACATGGCTCTGAAACAACCAAAGCTGGATTTCTTTTATGGATTAATTTCTTCCTAAAACAGGTAATGAGTGGGATTGCTGCTGGGCTTGTAAGGAAGAGGCAACTTGCCAATAATGGACTCTTATTAAATCTTACTGGGACCAACTTGGACAAACAGTAGTTTCAATGAGAGCAAAATAATGTTTTATTTTAAATTGGTGAAATGATGGATTGTGTCCGTTGTTATTACTTTATAGAGTAGACTACAGACAACAAAAAGAACTATTTAAGATAGAGGAACTATTTAAGATAGAGCATGGTGTCAACACGATAACAGTTGGTTATAAACTTTCCATGAAAAAAAAAATCGGGCTCAAAACTGGAAACAAAAGAGTATAGGTCTTGAGGAATCTAAGCAGTTAGAAGATGGAATATGATAACTTAATGGTAAAGATAAATGATGCAGCTCCAGAAGAGGCAAAAACATGAACCTAAAGGTCCTCAAATTGTTTCTAATATGGGCTTCAAAGAGGAGACAAAGGAATAATGCAGTTCCTTTGCATGGTCTCTAAATCTAGGCTGGAAGGAAGAACTCTCTTGTCTTCAATAATATAAGTATCTTATCCCTGGATGATTGTTCTCCTTTTTAGTAAGTCAGTTTAAAACACAGGCAGTCAGGCTTTCCACAACACAAAGCCACCACCACTGGTCACTGCTACGACCATTTTCTTCATGCTTACTTATCTTGTTGTCAAGAGATATTTGTAATCAGGAATCCTGTGACAGAACTGTTCTCAGAATCTGCATTCAGCACCACAGAATGACCCAAAATAAAAAGCATAAAATAATCAATATGACTTTACCAATTATTTTAATAAGTATCACTTTTGGGACTTGAGATTTGGAATCATGGATATAGAGGAAGATGCTGAGAGTCAACTAGGAGACTGCTAACACATTGCCTCAATGGAGAGATTGGATGTACTTCTTATTTCCCTCTCATCTCCCTCCATCCACAAAGCACTGAATTCTGTAAAGACTGTAAAAGACATTGATACACTGCTAACAAAAAAAAAACATATCAAGGGAGAATTTGTTTAAACATCAAAATCAGTACCTCATCCAGCTATACCTGCTCTAATGACATCTGTTATTTTCAATGAAATATCCATTAATAAATGATAATAAATGAATTACTTTCACAAAGCTAGAAAAGTGATGAGGAATGTATTTCTATTGTTGTTTGAAGAAGACATGCATAGAAAAATCACTCTTCTTTTTTTAACTTACAGAGTTAACTTTCTAAAGAAATAATCTCAAAGGCTAGTATCTCTACCCTGACTGTAAACATATCAACATCTACAACTGGCTTTGGAGATACAGAATGAGATTACAAAGAGGGCTTGACTCACTTTACTAAGATTTTTTTTCCTTTGTCTAGAAATTTAATGGGAGAGAGGGAAGAAAATGTACTTATTTCATTTTAAGATTTATTTTTTGACTGAGTCAAGCAGTATTGCTTTTCAAGGAGGGTTTAGATTTTTTTACTTTTCAGCAAATATATTTTTTTCTCGCAAAGTGCAATATGTGTAGGAGTCAGCTCACGTAGAAAGTGGTTCCCTGATCAAAACAGATGGCATGCTGGCAGGGTAAGTTTTAAATGGCAGAGTGTTGATGTTGAAAGATTTCAACAGCAGCTTCCATGACAGGGACAGAGACATAAATGACAAATACAAAATACAAAGACATTTCAATAACTTAGCAGTGTATCACTTTTTAAATTAATTTTTCTCTCTTCGTTCACAAGATGCTAGAGAGAGCATTCCTAGCTGTGGGCACTAGACTATTTTCTACCAACATATCTCAAAAAATAAAGACAGTTCTGATTTTAAGGCAATGAACCAGAAAAACTAAGGCTTTACTGGCATGGGGAAGAAATAAGCTGACTACTGGAAAGGTGTTAGCAAAACTCTTGGTAAAACAATGACCAAGTAATTCTTCTCCTGATCTAACATCTCATCAAATTCTCCTGGAACAAGGTTTTTATTAGATTCTCCGAGCTTTCATCACATGTATTTTAGTTATCCATCCAGCAATCTGTGAGGTATAGTAAACCTAAGTGTTCAAATTGGGAAATCAGTGAGGGCTTTTTTTCAGTGTGTATGTTTTCATCTTTTCCAAATTTAAAAAAATATTTAACCAGAGAAATTATTTTAGAAATTCAAATACATATCTCCTGTCCTTGCTCTTCTCTTTTCAGTTCTTATTCTTTTCATATATATCTGTAAATCAGTAATGGTTTAAATATGTTAATTCATCTTTAAGAAGTTATTCTTGATATTTATTATTCTCCAAACATTTCTTCATCTCCTCCTGTTTTCACAGGCTGGTTCCAGAGTCTCAGTCTTTAAAAAAGAGAAAAAAACAAAAATACAGGCTGAGACTAATTATCTTTTCATAGAATCATAGAATTGTTATGGTTGGAAAAGACCTTTAAGATCACTGAGTCCAACGAATCACTTCATACTGCCAGGTCTATCACTGAGCCAAATCTCTCAGTACTTCATCTATGCATCTTTTCAATATGTCTAGGGATGGTGACTCCACCACCTTCCCGGGCAGCCCATTCCAGTGTTTAATAACCCTCTTGGTGAAAAAGTTCTTCCTAATATCCAATCCAGACCTTCCCTGGCACAACTTAAATTCATTTCCTCATGTTCTATCATTCATTACTGGAGAGAAGAGATTGATCCTCACCTCATTACAAGTTTCCATCAGGTTGTAGTATAGAGTGATCATGTCTCGTCTCGGTCTTCTCCAGGCTAAAAATCCCCAGGTCCCTCAGCCACTCTTCATAAGATTTCTTCTCCAGTCCCTTCACCAGCTATGTTGCCCATCTCTGGACATGCTCCAGCATCTCCATGTCCTTGCTGTAGTGAAAGGCCCAGAACTGGACACAGTATTCAATTGTGCCCAGCACAAGGGCACAATCACCTCCTTGGTCCTGCTGGTCACACTGTTTCTGATACAAGCCATGATGCCACTAGCTTTCTTGGCCACATGGGCACATTGCTGGCTCATGTTCAGCCAACTGCCTAGGTCTTTTTCCGCAAGACAACTCTCAAGCCACTCTGCCCCAAGTCTGTCTTATTTCATGGATTTGTTGTGGCCCAAGTGCAGGACTTGGTAGTTGCCCTTGTTGAAACTCATGCAAGTGGCCTCAGGCCATAGCTCCAGCCTGTCCAAGTCCCTCTGAAGGGCTTTTGTCCTCACATCTATGCACCTGCCCAGCTTGGTGTCATCTGCAAATTTACTGAGTGTGCATTCCATTCCCTCAATCAGATAATCAAGAAAGATGTTAAACAGAACTGGCCCCATCACCAAGCCCTGAGGAACACTACTGGTGACCAGACACTAATGGGATTTAACTTCATTAAGCACCACTCTCTGGGCCTGGCCATGTGTTCAGTTTTTCAGCCATCGCAGAGTAGGTCCATCCAAGCCATGGGCAGTCAGTTTCTTCAGGAGGATGCTGTGTCAAAGGCCTTATTGAAGTCCAGGAAGACCACTTCCACAGTCTTTCCCTCATCTATTAGGCGGATCATCTTGTCATAGAAGGAGATGAGACTGGTCAAACAGCACCTGTCCTTCATAAAGCCATGTTGGCTGGGCCTGAATCCTTGGTTACTCTAACTTTCTCTAAAGAAAGTTTCTCTAGAGAAAGTTTGTGTAACTTTCTTATCAGTATTCTAATGCTTTTATTTTTTTCCCATCTTTCCAGATTTGGTTCAGCATCCAGCTTCTGTGAAGTGTTTACTACCAATAAGATGTGGCATAAGATTTTATGGTTTTGAAGGCAAACCAGAGCAACCAAGCCTTAATTCAGCTCCTTGCTAAAGAAGAAGATGCACAAAGTGGAATGACAGCTCTGACAGATCATCAGAAGGAGATCAACAATTTCTTTTTTCTCTACAATGAGAAAGGTGTGTAGATGTCGGCTTGTACAGGAGGTACTCCCTGATCTGGTAATGCTTGGGGCCAAACAATGAACAGTGAGCTGATTTTGTACAGTTGTCAAGGCACTGGTTTCATGCCTCTGATAGAATATAGCTGACCTTTTCTACAGTCCGTGCTTTCAAAGAAAGGCATCAGAGTGAAAAAGTATACAATCTTTTTTTTTTTTTTCTTTATTGTGTAATTAGTTTCATGGAAATAATCCCATCTCTGTATGCCATTGATATGAACCAAAATGGATTAGATTGAAACAGTAAAACAGGCAAAGGTAGATTTGTAAGTACTGAATATTGAGTAATACATAGTAAATAACAGTAATGCCTAATAATATTATTACATAGTATACACCAAAGAATACAATCATCCCACTTTAAAATTATTCTGAAAGTCTTATATAGACCACATACATAAGACATACATAAGGCAAAAAATATTCTGTCTTCAAGGAACTACATCTCAGAAATTAAGTTGTGCCTTTCCACCATTCACAAGTTGTCACCTATCACCACAATAACAGTATTACTGAATGGGTATGTTAATGTATTGGGTTTTGCCTCATCCATTCAGGTAAGATGGTGAAATATAAACTACAGAAAATTTAAAGTCATTTTTAATCATTTGATATTTGAAAATTTGACCTATTTTGTCAATAAAATGCTCATTATTTGACATGAATAAAGCAAAGTAATAGAACTCCCAGTTTTCAGTAAACTTCTTTTCATTTACTTCCCTTTCTAAAATAATTTGCCTCATGCTTATAAAAAGATACAGCCACAAGGAACTTCAATTATTGCTCTCAAGAGCAGTTAGCAGTTCTTAAATTCAAGTGTGCAGTTACATAAATCTAAGTTTTTGTCTTTATGTATATATAAGATGGAGTAAACTTGAAATACCCTGGGCAAGTATCTGCCTTGGTAGGAGATAGAATTGCTATTAACAACTTTTAGACAATTTTGGCTAGAATTAATCAGCTATGTGCAGCACAATATTAGACTTCATAGTTATATGCCTAACCAGGAATTCATACATTAGTTTTCAGTTAGACAAGTTTGAATATTTAGGCTTATGTTTCCAGTTTTGCACAAACTCCATCATTTTGCTTTGGATGATTAGACTTTGAATAACATGTCACCTTTTTTACTAGTGTGATCTGAATCTATGCCAAAAAAAATGTTGTATTTTAGTTAAGGAAAACGGGAGTTACTTATTGTACTCAGGATTTACTACTGCTAAGTGTCCTTAAAAAAAAGTAAAATACTGAAGGGAAGCAGGAAGGGGAAATCAGATGCAGAAATGAAGTGCATTTGCTACAAGTCACTGCAATTTATGGTCATGGCAATACAGTTTAGCCAGGTACCAGTATGCCATGAATTCCCTCTTCAAAACCTGACTGTGCCAGTGAGCATTCCACTACACTTTTCAGATTTTCTCTTCCATGTCTGCAGACCTTCTTCTACTAGGAAAACTTTGTGATTCATGCCATTGAGCTCTCTAGTTTGTCCTGTCTAGTGCAAAGCAGCTAGCAACTGTGAGGAGCAAGACCGGTATTAGTGAGTTTGTCTATCTCAAGTACTTAAAATCATGAGTCACAGTTGGACAGCCTGAGCTTTAGAGAACAATTTGAGGGAATTCTTTTATTTGACTTCTGGTCATTTTCAGGATTTTCTATGCAAAACCAGGAAAGCTTGAAATGTATTATTCAGCAAATAAATAAAGAAAATACAAATACAATTCTTTAATTTAGTCAATTTGCTTTAACAAAAGCACAAAACATCTAAAGGCTTGTAAAATGTCAGGATCTGGCTGTTATGAGAACTTGTTAGACTTCAGGCAGCATCCATTCTGAAAGAGGAGAAATGCAGCAGTCTAGGTATTGTCTCCCTCCCACTTCTCTGTGAGAGTGAAGTATTAGCAAAACAAAAGCGGCTGTCAGCTAGCAGTAGGGAACAGCTAAAATGGCCAGTGTGGGACAAAGGGGGAAATGCAAGATATCTGCAAAAGCCCCAAAACAAACCAGAAAAACATAACCTCGATATTTTTTCCTGCTAACATTTACATGTGGATCTCTCAAAGTCTGTCAGAATAATTATATCACTTCTAGATCTCCACAGAAATTATTAGAAGACCAGGATACTAACTGAACTCTACCTAGATCGCCAGTATTGATGTGAAGTGTTTGGAAAGGCTCGCCATTCAAGTCTTGATAACACAAATTATAGAAAATGTTGGTGACTATTTTATATTGCTTAGCATAATTTTTTGCTCCAGCTAGACCCAAGATCAGAACTCATGTGAGTTAAGATGAAAGTGCACCTAGAGGTACTTCACTTCCTACCAGAGCTCCACTAATTGGACAAGCTTGCTACCACTGAGCATCTGATCCACAATCATCATAAGACAGGCAGCAAAATGAGTCACTATATTCATTTCAATGGCATAAGACCACTTGTTTGCTTGTTGTAGTTATCCAAACATTTCATCCATCCATCGAAAATCTTCCTTGACAGAACCCTGTGGTTTTGCAGACTGAGATCCTAGCATACTGTTTGATCCCCTGCTCCACAACATCACATGGGAGAGAACTGCCAGAGAAAACAGACTCAACTCTCCTTAAAGGAGACAGTTAATACACATTAGGGAGATTTAAAAAATCACAAGAAAACAAGAATTTCACATATCATGCTGAATAAAGAAAACAGGAGAGTTTCTGTTAAACTAACACGAAGAGAGCTATGATTCACTGCTCTGAAGTAAAGACACAAAAATAAGAACGACATAATTTCTAAACTAAATATTGTTATCTATGACTTACTTGACCAGAAAAGCCTCAAACATAGTTTCCTCTAGAGTCTTTAACTCAGATTGAAATCACAAAGCAGCTCAAAGTTAATTCTGAATTATAAGCCATGTAAGTATTCCTAAAAATCATTTTCATGATCACGTGCCAGGTTATACCATAAAAGAAACACCTTATTTCTATACCATGGTATAACCAAGGTTACACAAAGGTTATTTATCATACTTGAACAACTTCAACCGTTACTTTATAACAAGATATTATCACCGTTGCTCTAACAGTATTGCAGCATGTACTGTACTGCTAGCACTCTCTGGAGATAGTCATATTTTGTAGCACGACAATTGACTCTCTTAACAGCAAAATCTTGTACCTTTACCGTCTACTGGTGAACATATGTGGTGAACATTGATAATCTGAAAAGTGTAAAATTCTCATTTTGAAATGTCCATTCCTATTGTCTACTATAGTAACATTTTCAAAATGGCATACATCATGAATAGACTAATTTATGAAAAAATGTTCATTCAAACAAAATTTGATGTTCCAGGAATCTTCAAAAAGTTCTTCATATTCTGCAATCCACGTCTTAAAAATGCCCATTTGATAACCTCAAAACCAAACCTTTTTTCTGTGTACAGTACACAATTCAATACACATTGACTACCAGAAAAGTAGCCTATTACAAAGAGGTATTGTTCATGGCTTACAGTGCATAATGAGTACTTATAATGACAGAATATATTGTCCTGATAACATTATAAACACTATATCAGAAGAAAATCCATTAAAATGTAATTATGCACACAAAAGTTACAGGATGAAAATCTAGCTGAGGCACTTGGACTGAAGGTCTGAAATTATAATTAATTTTAAACATATAACACTACTGGTGGACTTAATTCCTACAGGAATTTAATTTAAAAATTTTACAACTACATACTGATTAGAATAGAGCTCCAAGGCCAACAGGATTTTGCTATTGCTTTTAATTTAATACAGATGTTTAATGCAAACCTGACTTGGGTTAGTAGAAATAGGGAAATCAGATGTTTAAAAGCGTACTGAAGGAAGTTACTTGTAACAAACTGCTGCTATAAGTCTGTCTGCAATAGACTTTTCAACCGCTGCCTTTGAAAAGTTGGGCACACTCCACGTGAGTATGTCTGGATGACAAGCTAAAGTAATGCTGAATACAGGTCATTAAATATACTTTTAAACAGGCAGACCATCCCAATTCGTCTTCATGTATTCAGCTGCTACAGGAGTAAACTGGAGAAAGAAGACAACATAGTAACCCAGGAAAGTATGCAGATATTAGAAATGTATTTAGATACTCTTCTCTTCCCATCAGCAAAAAGGAGTACAATCAAAGAAATACAAATACTTATCTTGCCAAAGGACAGATTGGTTATGTTTTTAACGTGAAATCCTATGAAGTCAAACCTATTAAAGTTAGTGACAAAATCTTAATTGACAAGATAGAACATAATAGAACATAAGTGGAAGAATTCTTTATTCTTTATGGTAAACATGAAGACCTCCAGGATATACATATTTATGTATATAAAACCAGGAGATAGATGATAGATATAGATAAAGATATAGATATAGATATAATCTCTTTATTATTAAAAATGCAAAGTCATGGAAATCTCAAGAGTGGATGCCAAAATTTGAGCAGAAAGTGGAAAAAGAAACAGAAAAGGTGAAGTAAACTTCTCAGCAAAGACTTGTAACTCAGTGTAGTGCTGAAAAGGGCTACAAACAGGAAAAAAGATTCAGTGAAACTGATGGATTATATGTACAAACCACTTTTTAGGAAGACTATTAAAACCAGGAATAACCAAGATGGGAACAAGCCATGAACATGTGTAAACAAAATTTGAACACATTCTTGTCATAGTACTCTAAAGATATACATAAAGATAAATCAATATTTGAGGGGGGTTTTTAGGCATTTTTTTACCAAATAGGCTTTATTTAAAACATTGAAGTCTCTCTAGGATATTATGTTCTCTTTTCCTCTCGGTTATGACCTTATTATCATGTGCTATCACACAATTGTATATCTAAAATATAATCAAGATATTTTAATGAGATCCTAGCAGTGTGAAACATGGTTATATTAAACAAGCAATATAAAAACTCAAAGCCATCAGAGCTATTAGAAAGTGTGTAAGACACTGAAGAACTAGTTGTCACACAGGCATGAAGTCTAATTCTCCTTTTAATTATACTATTGTGAACCTGCGATGTTGCAAGAATGAAATCCTGTGAAGAATGAATCCTGTGAAGTATGAATCCTGTAGTCTGTGATAACCAAGACTGAAATTCTGTAGAGAGAGAAAGGAAAACAGGACAAAGGTCATAAGTAGAATGCTGCTTATTTTTCTTTCAAAGTAAAGAAGAAAACCAAAATGAAAAAAAAACAAAACTAACCAAAGCAAACCAAACCTGAAAAATTCCTTTCTCCAATAGATACTATGAATTAGAGAGATGTTAGATGTCAGATGTTGGAGATATTTTACTGAAAAAGTCACCATCCAGAGAAAGGGGAAGACAGTAGCATATATTTCTACACCACCAAAGTAGAGTAAATTAGCAGACACACAAAAATAAATTAATTAAATTGTTAAAAGCTGTAAGCATTCCTTTTACAATTTCTTGAATTAAAACTCTTTTGTTTCCCTTTTGCAAGTGAAAAACCCTAGAAGTTCACCAAGTACAGAAATTTCAGGTGAACTTTTGCAGAGAAATTTTCATTCATATCTTTCTTTCATAGAATCTTCATAAAAAGTCTGCATTTGGAATTGAATGAATTGCCTGTTACAGCTGGCTCCCAATTAGGAAGTCTCTTGCAGAACAATAAAAGTTAAATTACTGTTTCATTAAGAGTGAAGTTATGCTCTATGTACATATGCCCTTAAGCTCACATTTACCAACCATCTATCTCAGCCATAAATGTCAAGGCTTTGCTGTTTCAAGATGCTACAGTGAGAATAAATATTACATCTCCCCAGAAGAAAAACAAGAGCTTTGTTTATTCACATGTGGTTCATATACAAACCTATGTGGAGTAGGTTTAGGCTGAATTATGGAGCAAATCTGAAAGATGCTCTCCTTCCACAGTCTCAGCACATATTTAGTATTGATAAGTGAAGCTTCAAACATATCAATCCAGGCCAGTGGGGCAAAAAGTTTATCATAGATGTATGACTTAAATAACTGTATTCATCAGGAATAAACTTTGAATTTGGTACAAACACTATGTGCACATGGTGTTTAGATGGCCATCTCAGAAAACCCTGCTTCACTTAACAATAATACACTTGCTAAACTCAGTGATTTGCTCAAGACAGACGTGTTAAGGTTTCTTTTACATTCAGTTACTGCATTGCCATAATCTTGCTACAATACTAGTTTATTCAAAGTAAAAAGACAGAATATATATCAGTATTTATTTTAATATACCATTTTTGTTGTTTTCTTTGTCAATGCTGCCACCTTCTGATAGTCAGAAATTTCACCAAGTGTCTCAAGTCCAGTATTTCAGTTACAAAACTGTGGACAACTTCATAATTGCAGTCTTTACAACCTTCAGACTTGGGAATCCTCTCTCTCTGTCCCAGTCCCATCTACTTGATTGTGATTTTTACGTAAGGAAAGAAGCAGAGATTTGAAGAATATACATTTGTACCACAGTAAATGCTTACAAGACTAAAACTGAAAGATGCTGGAGTTGACATTTGTTCAACAGTCCAGTTCTAAACCACCCATGCTCCCATGTACTGAAGCTGCTGAGAAGTTTTTGAAGTTGCTAGAAACTACACTTGCTTAATTTTGCCCTCCGTCCTGGAACATTTATCATGGAAAGTCTTTGGATTTGTGAGTTTTAGGCCCTATTTACTGTTTCTGTGCTATAACATAGTTTTCCATGGGTCGATCTAAAGTATTGTTGAGCCTTTTCAGTTTAGTCAATGTTCTGTCTGTTCAATCTGTTCTATCTGTCAAGGTCAAGCCTACCTAGGGAAATACAATGGTTCCTATAAATGGAATTTCTCCCTTGAAGTATATTAAACACTGACCTACAACCTTGGACCGAATTTGCCTCACTAGAAAAGCTGCCAATTTAATTTGCTCTGATTTGACTCCACAGCAGACAAATATTTTAAACCAAAGTCTCTCATACCCCAGTCAAGTAGTCTGATCAGTAAACCATGGCTAAACAGAGTCTCTCTGTGTTGACAGTAGGCATCAATGAGTCTTGGCCTCCAAGTGAAAAAGTCAGAGGAACTCTTACTTTATGAATGTTTCCAAAATTTGAGTAACAAAATGACCAGTCCTGTCAGAATTTGACAGTACTAGGCATAGCTGGAAGTGAAAATGTACATGACAAAGGAACTTTATTGACAGAAATCTAGGCATTTTGAGGATTAGCCATCTTGTTCTGTACCTAGATTTTGGACTAAGGTGCTCAATTTAATGGTCCCAAAACTAACACGTCTATAATGTAACAGGGCCATATAGAGAAGGCTTTTACGTGCCATTTGCCAAACCAGAAGCAGCATAGCTGTTCCCTATGTCACTGCACCAAAGGAAAAACTGATGAAAAGAATTCCTTTCAGTTTAGTTCTTTCAATTTTGTTGCATTTTATTGTTGAGAATAAGTTCACAAGGGGCTCAGTTACATAATATGGTCCACATGTCTTTAGGCTTGCATATGTAGCCATAACGCACAATACAATAACCTGTAACTTGTTGAACATCTGCTGCTGTGATTATTTTAATGACCCAATAGAACAGTGTACTCCATTGGCTTTTAAGTGTTTTACAAGATCTCTAGGAAAACAGGTTACTGTCACAGATGATTACTCATCAGAGCCAAAAATGGTAGGTTGTATGTCATTAAAAAAACTTTTAAAGCTTAGCAAGTTGAAAACACCAGATAAGCTTTTAATACCATATACTGAAAGTGGTTTGTGACACAGAAATCATCTTAGTTAAATACATCTCAATACTTACTAATTATTTTTACAGGAAATTTTCTGGAAGAACCACAACTCCACATGAAAAGCCTATCAGTTTTTCCAGTTGGCTCATCATATTAAGAAATGAAAAATAAAAGATTTATAGATTTTTAGGTCATATTAAGACTCAATCTGCATGCAAAGCTGTGAATTCTGCATGATCAAAATTTCTCTAAGAGAGAATACAGGTGCAGTCAGCTGCTAGAGATATGCATGTTGTCATAAATTTCTAAGATCAGTTATATTTCTTCCAGAACTTAGTAGTAATATTATTTGTAAAGACAGGTTTCTGTAGAAGTTTTGGGGTTTTTTTTAACTGTTTGCATAATAGTCAATAACATAATCTAACTCTGAGTACTTAAATTATTGTCCAAAATCACAATTCTACATTTTAAAGCTATTTAAGAAGGGCAGATTCCACTCTTGATAAAATTGTTCCCTTTAAATACATTCAGAGAAATAAGCTGGAATACTCTCAAATAAAAATATTGTGTCACTGGAAAAACAGAATAGAAGAGAAGAGAAGAGAAGAGAAGAGAAGAGAAGAGAAGAGAAGAGAAGAGAAGAGAATGGTTCCAGATGAAAATGAAGAAGAAAAGCAAATGTACCATCTTATGAATGAGTTAAAAAAAAAAAAAGACGTGTACAGTATGTTCATTGAGTACCATGATATAAAAAAAACCCTGATCCACAGATGTCAATGACTACAGAATTAGGTCTCAAATATGTCAAGTGAAGGAAAACCAAAAGCTCCAATTCTCATTCTGAAGAATGATCTCCATTAATTTCCTTAACAAAATATTTTGGTTATGTCAGTATTTTTAACACCTTCTCTTTCATTATTCTTTGAAGATATATGCTTTTAATTATCAAATATAATAAGTACAGTTGGATAGTACAGTAATACAGTAAAATAGTGAGCCATAATACTTTATAAGTTTACACAAACTCATTAGGAAAAGACGTGTTTATTTCTTTCATAATGTCTAAAATATACAATTATTTTTTGTTCTTGAAACACTTTTTTGGGACAACACATTTCTTCACTTTTCTTCAAGTGCTTCAAGACACATTCAAGTTCTTCAAGTTCTTTAAGACACATTACTTCAAGTAAAAGATAGTAATTTCCAAAAGATTTTTGTAAGATTTACAGTTGACTGAAATAGCTTTTGGAAAGGGATGAATAAATCTGATAGCAAGGCAGTGAACCTAAATATTGTTGCTTTAGAAAAGGGATTAGGGTTTTCCAAGTCTTACATATTAGATTTTTCTTTTCATACCAAATCATATGTAGAGAGAAAAGGGATTGCACAGAAATGGGATTTTTTATGTAGAAAAAAAAAATTGGTGTGAGATTCAGAAAACTGAAGGAAGAGGAAACTAATGAAAGCAGAGATGGCAAGGAATGATAATCCATACTGTATCAGTACCGTGGTGATATCAAATCTTGAGAGCAGTTTATGAGCTCTGCCTCATGCTGGTCAGTAGCATCTCACAGAAATGCAACACTTCAGAGTACCTGTGTAAATAACTACTCACTGCTGCAAGGCAATCACAAGGAAGCTCTAAAAAGAAGTTACCCTGAAAAGCTTGTATGTATTCCCCCTAGCTTCTTATGTTTCATTTCCCTTCCAGCAATATATTTTGGGAGATTGCTATTAAAAATTCTGTATGGAAGATCAAGTCATACAACCTGATGCTGAGTTGTAAGATAAGTATGCACAGTAAATGAAAATGTAAATACAACAAATTTAAAAATATTTGAGGTAATTCTAATCTGTATAATATAGGTACCACTAGCAACCAGAGCTAGGCTATCTTCTCTAGGATAACTCATACCTATGAACTTGTGTATTAACTGTCCATGGAAAAGCCATTACAAATAAGACTATCTGCTTTACATTCACTCACACAATCATCTGTTTCTATGACTTGATCTACTTGAAGAATTTAGCAATGTACATTTGCCATGTGGATTGAAAGGAATCATAGGGAAAATTTGAGAGGAGCAGACCCCTCACCTGTAAAACAGAACTAAAATCAGAACTTCTACAGGAAGTATCCTGCAAAATATTACCCTCGTTTCTGTATTCGATTGAGAATGGTTGTGTGAAGGCTTCCTTGTGCTCACATGAGACAACTTCTCGGTCTACTTCTGCAACCTTTGTGATTATGAAGAAAACTCTGCCAAAAGCACTGATGATGTAGTGTGTTCTACCTGAAACTGCAGGTAGTAAGGCACTAGACACATAGAATTAGAGTAACCCAGATGCATGAAGTTCCCTGCTGTCTCTACAGATTTGCCATTGATTGAAACCAGTAGTGACCTCAATTTCATAAAAGGTATAAGAGCAGAAATTCCTTCTGACACACCAATAGAGAGTAAAACATATTGTGGAAGTTAAATATTAAAAGCTGAACAACACAAAGTTACTAGAAGATGAGCGAGAGATTTGTACAAACAATTTTCTGAAAATGCTTCTGGATCAATAAGTATAGAAGAACTTCATTGCCACTATGTATACAAGCACTAAAAAAAATAAAATTAAAAATCTTTTTGCCTTTGCCTCCGCTCCCAACCCTTCTGTTGTGTTGGCTTTTGCTGTATCCAAGTAACAATCTCATCTCACTCTTTGACTGGTTTTTCCTCAACAACTATTTGTTCTTTTCAAACCTTATGGTGTTCTCCAAATTGGTTGCTTCAGTTGTTTGCTAAACCTCTGGAAAAAGAAAAGCAACAGTTCCCTGTTAACAGGCAACAGCCAGTTTCTGCTGCTCATGGTTGTGATGAGGTGCAGTCCTGCTGCCACTGCTACTCCAGCTCCACGGAGTTCACTCAAAAGCACCTGAAGCTGTCAGGCAGTAGTTAGTCTCTTTATATTGCTCTGATAGCTGCTTTATAATTAAATCAGGTAATACCAAGTTTCTGCAGCCTGATATCTAAGTAAAATTTACAGCAGCAAGAGACCAGAAATAGCACTTCAGTGTAGTTTTAGTAAGGTTATTAGATTAACCAGGATTAAATGAATAAAGTAGTATATCTAAATAAAATCTCATCCTTCAGCATATAAGCTGATTGCTTTGGGCATCACAAATAAATCATTTGTTCGTTTCACTTTTTTTTCTTCCCATTCAGCCCGTTCTCCATTCTTCTGGGTGAACAGAATTCAATTTAACATTTTTAGGAAATAGAATACAAGATCTAGAGCAGCAGTCACAGAAAACTTTTACCTTCCTCTAAAACAGTCTATGCTGTCTGTATGAGTTTAGCAAGGTGAAGGGAATGTGTCATGGGAACGTGTCATGGCCTAAACCACTACAAAATGTCTATGCTATAATTGTTGTCATAGTTTGACATGACAGTCTTTTCTGTAATGGGAAAAAGGCTGTAATATTGACTCCTGTAAGAAGTTGCTCAAAACTGTCTCCAGCTTTGAGCCAGACCCGTTTCTGGAGCTGAGCCATGATCACTTTTTAATAAGAAGCCAGAAGAGGAGGCTTCTTCCTGTTCCTTTTGCATGTTTCTTCCTTCTTCAATCTTTTTTTTTTTTTTTTTTT
>WBNH01000601.1:0-123312 GCA_013401255.1 Urocolius indicus
GGTCTTTTCTGACCTAAACAATTTAGTGATTCTGTATTTCCTTCCATGGACAGAAAAAAAAATGGGTTTGAAGTCTGTTTCTTTGCTGGCAGATTCTTCCTTACTACCTCCAAATGAGAAAAGGCATCATGAAAGAAGGGCTTTTCCCCTGCCTGGTGTGGTGGTCTGTAGGGCAGGAGGTGCTGGCAACGGTACCCAGGGCTGCAGGGAGGAAAGTGTGAAGGCTAAAATGCATAGGCTAAGGTTGGGGCAACTTTTGATCTTAATTTCCAGGTTTGTTTGGTTTTTTTTGAGATGTGCTGTATTCAGATTTCAGTTGCATCTTTTTATCATCAGAAAGCTCATTCAGGCCAAACGTCTGTCTGTAACCAAGAACCACCAAGGTGGCTTCCCCACCTCACAACATTTCTCTGTGTAGTTCAGGTGTCTTTAAAAAGGGTTCCCTGAATTGCAAGGAACGCTAATGTGTGTTTAAAAGGGATTTCTCACAAGCCACTGGAGGGCTGTTGGGGCAGGGGTGACAGCAAGAAAAGCTATAGGCTCCCAGTTGTCTTTTCCAGGAGCTTGGGTTTCAGTTATTCAGGCCCATTGCATGAAAAGTGACTTTCTAGAAATATTTCACTCTTTAGTTGTTCAGCATTGGCTGCCTGTCCAGCCTTGTAAAGATTATTGCTAGGAGCAGCCAGCATCTGCCACTGTAGGGCAGGGCTGGTGCACCACGGCTTCACAGGGCAGGAGCACCACAGGGAAGCATCACTCAAAACACACACCCCACCAGGGGCCTGGTTTGTAGTTGGGGCTGTAAAAAACTGAAATAAATAGCCCCAACAATTCTAAAGCATGTGGTTATATTTTCATTCACCAGCTTGGCTTTTTCTTTTTTTTTTTTTTTAACCACATTTCTGTCTACAGCCGTAATTGGATTTGCTGGGCCTAACAGCTGAGCGTCAATTGTGTTTCCATGGAGAAAACAGTAGGTCCAGTTCATCCTAGTGTGTACTCTTATCTGCGGCTCCCTTGGAGCTACTGCCTTTGCCTCTGCCCAAGAAGCACCCTTACACCGAGGACAGGAGTCCAAGGGAAATAACCAGGAACGCAGAGAAACAATCAGGAATGTAGAGACACAGTGTGCTCACAGCATTCAGGAAGCCTTGTACGAGGGTATGAGGTGTTTCCTTCACAAGGAGCAGGCAATACAGAGATCAAAATAAGCAGAGCATCCTGTAGAGACCAAGCCTCCCCAGCTCCACTTGAACTCTTCCCTCTTCATCTCCAAATGGTAGCTTACACAACAGAAAATGTAAACCAGGTGTTCAAGGGCTCACAGAAACTGTCATCAGGGAATTCACACTCCTTTCTCCTTGGTCTTGGCACCTCACCTCTCCCTGCTGTGAAAACGAGTGGCAAATGCTCGCTGCAGCCTCCACACAAGGAACACGCCACCTCAGGCCCTTCTTGGTGTGCACTTTCATGTGCAGCATCACGCAAGTGCAGCTGCTCTTCATCTTTGAGACAGGGCTGCCAGAAAGCATCAGGCCCACTCATGCCTTTCATGCCTCACTGTTAACAAAACAAGGCTTTGGGAATGGTAATGTGGCTGGCTGGCGTCCTCAGCCTGAGTCTGCTCTGCATTGCCTCAGGAAGCTGCTCTTCACTGACCTGTGCCTTCCCATACTCCAGAGAGCATCACGTGGTATCCATAGGGATTGGATGCTTGTCTGCATGGAGCGGGGCTGGCAAAACCAACACAGCATGCTTAGGGTGGCTCCCAGCTGCAGAGAAGCTGTAGACAGTGACCTCCCTCCCTGTCAGACATCCCTCACCACCTTAAGTTACCCTGGTAAAGTCTTCACATGCACCAACCTGTAACCCAAGGCCAGCTTTAGCTTTCTATCAAGAGCTGCTTATAATCTCACTGTTCCCCATGTTTGCCAGACCCTAAATGCATCTCCTAGGTAAGCTTCAGTGACTGTGACACGGCAGGAGGAGAAGGCAACCTCCTGCTGACAGAGAGAGGACTCAGTCTGTAGGGCACTTTGGTGCTGGCCCTGCAGTCTGGGCATCCTGCCCCCCACAGCCTCTCCTTTTGCTGGCATTCGTTTCCTCCTGAGCCGCCTTTGCAGCCTTGCTGTGCAACCCGCTGTTATGAATGCCAGGCAAAGGGTGTAATCAATGGTAAGCAGGCTGCATTTTAATTACCCTTTATATAATGCAAACGTGACTGTATTAATAATCCTTGCAAGCCATGCGACCATCTTACACAACCTTTAATTACTCAAGGAGCTAAGCATTTTCCATTGTGGTACGATCTGCTTTACCTTTTATTATTTCGCCAGGCTGCCAGGCCCTGCAACACAAAGAGAAATGCTTTCTGCAACCTCATCCGAGTCAGGTGTCTGAAAGCTTTGTACCTCCTCCAAGACCATTGTGTTTCCCTCCCTTTATTTCCTCAGAGCAGAAAGCCAGGACACCACCCAAATGCATGTCATTATTAGTAAGTGCATAAGCATGGGGTGGCTTCCCCTCAAAAGAATAAAGCAGCCCACTTTTGTGTGTTGAAAGGGTTATTTCTGAGGAGCTATCGCTTTGACAGCGATAAAAGATGAGACTAATGGGTGCTTGACATTGCATGGGGCCAGACCCAGCAAAGCACTTAAGACAGCGAATAAAGCTCTTAAGCACATTTTCCCATTGACTGGAGCTTACCTTTTATTAGACACTAAACACGAGCATACATGTGTTTGCAAAAAGGAGAATTAGATTCTGACGTGACATCCTGGATCAATCAGATTTTTCCAGTGGATTCAGCAGCAGCAGGAAAACTACTCACCAGCCTGTACTGGATGCTGTCCTCATTTCATGGTGATGGGCATGTTAAAAAGCCCCTGCGGGACAAGAAGCAGAGCTCCTTTTGCACTTCATATCATCAACAGCATTCAGGTGCTCCTCAAGTTTCCTTGTCCTCCATGTCCTGAAGGGCACTATTTGCTCCATTTCATTCCCTGCTTCTCAATGCAAAGTTGTGACGGGGATCCTTTGTGAGTCGTGTCAACACACCAGACTTCCCTGGGTTCTGCTCTAACACTTGCAGGTCTGCTGAGATAGCACATATAACAAAACAATACATAATTATAAATAATAGCATGATAATTTAAGAACAACATAACACTTCATCACATTTTGGCAGAGCATTCAAGCACTCATCGAAAACTGATTGATAATAGTTACTCTGCAAGTTCTGTGCCAAGACAAAAACAGGAAGAAATAATAAAAGAGATGTTCCCTTCTTGAAAGAGGGTTTCTTCCAGCATTGCCCAAACTATGTCCCAGCCTCCCGGTGCTGTGGATGTGGAGAGTGATCCATAGGAAAAGCTCAAGCAGAGCTGCCTGGAAACATAGCCAAACTCTCAGACTCACTGAATGGAACTTCCTTGAATTTCTCACACCTTAGAAGTCTTATGCAACTGGTTTTTTTGGTTTTTTTTTTCATAGATCTACCCATTCCATTAAAATAAGGTTCTAGCTGGCAAAATGGTCATAGAAAAATTAAAATACTACTTTTCTGGGCTTGATTCTGATACTGTTTTGCAGCAACATCAGAGATTCCATTGATGTCATTGTTGATGTGCGTCTGCAGAATTGCAACTAGAATCGGGGATAAAAATGGATAAATAAATATGAAGAGAAGCAAAATTCAGTATTTAAACCCCCAAAGCTTTTATGTACACTTAGCTCTCCTAAGGTCACTATTAGAGATCATTTCTCTAAATAATAGTCCAGTGCTGAGTTACAGAAATGACCCTATAAAATATTATAAGGCGTGTTAAATGATGTGTGAAAATAAACTAGGTCAGTTGTGGAACAGGGATTTCTGTTCTCTGGAAGGTCACATATCTCCGAGGGACATGACAACAAGCACAGATATGTAGAGGCTGCCATGCTGGCTCAGGCCCTTGATCCATTTCTTTCTCTGCCTTGGCCTGGCAATCAGCACCGACACAGGTTTTCCTGCAGAACCCCTCCTCAACAACCTTCCTGAGGCAGAACTTCTCCGAAACCCTCACAAGTTAAGACTGCCAAAAACATCCACAAGTTAAGACTACCCAAGGGTTTAAGGGCTTCCATCTCTCTGAAAGCTCTTAGAAAGTAAAATATGGTTGTTCCTGTAGATGTCTCTGTTGTTTGTGGGCATTTTAGTGTTCAAGAGGTCAGCACAACACAGGTAGGAGAGGAAAGCAAGGATGGGAGTACAGGGAAATTACAGATGAACAGCAAGTGTTGTAGCACAAAGTGTTAATGGGATCCTTACACATACATTCAGAAGATTATTTAACCTGAAGCTAAAATGCAGCATCTGTGTCCTCGTACCCATGGTTGCATGAAGACATGGTAAAGTTGAGAAGAGTACAGAATCAGGCCACACAACCAGCTTCAGTGCTGGAAAAGATGCCTTTAGGGAAGCATCCACAGAGCCATCTATCTTCTTGAGATGGTGGATTTGATTACAGTACAGGGAGAACAAAAAGTAAAAGCTGTAGATCGAAGCTGGACAAACCAAGCCAGAAATACATCAACAATGCAAGCCTGAGAGTGGGGAGCAAACGCCAAAGCAAACAACAGAGTCTCTGTCTTTTGAGATGGTCAAGGCCAGCTTGAATAGCTGCCTGGCACATGTTTTAGCCAAAAAAACAGGCTAACAGACTCCATGCATGAGAGATGAGGTGTGGTTGCATGAGCTCAAACATGGGGAAGGTGAGACTGGCTGTGCCTTCTCACTTCGTGCACTGTGGACCATGTATGGCACGCTATAAGGCAGTTAGTCCAGGACAAATCACTTCCCAAAAATGCATAATTTCCTAAAGACTCTGACACTGTTGAAGCCACTAAATTGCAGCTAGCAAAAGCAGATAAGAGTGTTAAAAGCAAACAGAAACACTTCCAGGAATGTGTCATGCAATGAGAAGGGTCATCCCCACCTCTCACACAGAGGCAATAGCTGGAGATATCCAAGTGAGATGACTGCACCTCATCTCTTCATGTGGGAGAGGAAAGCAGAAGGTTTTCAAAAGAGGTTTCTTTGCTACAAAACCTGAGCAGAGATGGTGGCTACTGGAAGGGATGAAGGGTTGGGCTGGGAGGACTGCCCTGGCAGTCACACACACCCTATGCCTTGGCACACTCACCTGCAGTGTTGTAACACTGCTCATCTGCCTCCCAGGATACCAAGAAGTCTTCATTAGCTTCATCACAGTCCTCTGCTTTAGGAAAGATGCTCTATAAACTGTGGCATTAGTTAACACCAGTAACTTAAACACTAAGCTACAGACAATGTCTTGCACATAGTGACGCTTGATAAAAAAAAAAGAGAAAAGGGAGCCCTGTCCCAGCACAGGCTCGCTCAGAAGTTGTCTCCAGCACAGATGCTACAGGGGCTCCTTTTGGTCCCAAGCCACCATGGTGGTCAGAGGTAGCGCTGTGCCACTGCCCAGAGCTGCTGGGCTCAACCTTCAAAAGCAACACCACATGGCCCTCACCCACAGCCCTCAGAAATTGTACAGAGGCAAAATACCATTTTCATTCAAGGATGCAGAGAAGGAAACTCACAGCTGAGCCTGCACCCCTTGTATGAGCAAGGAAATCCATGTCTAGTGAGTTCTGCCTTCACCTTTGATTACTTTTAGACATGAAAATGGTTTCCTGCTTCCATCAGCTTTTCCTGATATAGTAATTAACGTGCCTTCCTGCAGAAGGAATACTGATTGAGAAGTAAAGCCATTGCCTGGAGAGGGCTAGGCTTCCAAGGAAGTGCTAATTAGTCCCTATTTGAGAAATCTGGTTAAAGCAAGTGAGCAGGTGTTGCTAGAAATTGGAACTAATCTGTACAAACACGTTCTTTCCTATGAGACAGCAGAGCTAATTACACCTCCTTGGGTCACCACTCCATTTTACACAATATCTCTCTGTTGAAAGTGGCACTAGCTGCCAGATGAAACACTTCAGCACTTGGCGTCAGTGGTGAATTAACCCCTTCTCCCACCACGGCTGGTGAGGAAAGATGTTGCTACTAACCCCACCTACTCCAAGGACAGAGGAAACATCAAACATCCCCCTTTAGGCATCGTGCAGTGTAACCCTAACCCGGCAGCAAGTTTTGATCTTGCTTGGTGTCAGCAATAGAAAGGTTTGCAGGTGGTTATGTGCCACGTCCCACTTCTGTGTCTTGTGATCAAAGATTTGCAACCTCCTGAACACTCGAAATGTCCCCCGAGGGAAGGTGGTGATTGACATACCAAGAGAGGACAAAGTCGAGGCAGCCACAGAAGCAATTGCAAAGCTAATTACTGTTTATATAAGACATTTTGTGTGCAGGCTTTCGCAGGTGCAGTGGCCTCATTGCATTGGCTTGGTCACAGGCTGCTGTAAGGTGCCTATCCATGCACATCTGCAAAGCTGGAATCAAGAAAAATGGGAAGCGACCACTCAGCACAAGCCAGTACAGGAGGAGAGCAGCCAGCTGCGGGTTGATTTGAACAGGAAGAATTTCCTAAGAACCTTCCCAAGACAGAGATCTCTGCATTGTTTGGCAAGTGTCATGCAATCTTAATTCCTAGTTTGCACCACATCCGTAGGAGGAGTCAGGGGCCTGAGGTGGACAGAGAGACAGCCGTGAGTCACTGCATGACCTGGGAGGGTGCACAACTCCCTGGGCCTTGGGTCGCTGTTGCAAAGGGATGCACAGATGCACTGTTAATGCCTGGAAAGTGAGAGCTGTTGGAGAAAGAGAAGGCTAACACCACGACTATATTTATGAGCAAAAGCCTGTTTCTAGGGTGCTCTCAAGGCAGAGTATGTCGGTACACCCTAGCACAGGCCACTTGCCTTCAGCCGTTTACACCAGAACAAGGACACATTTGTGGGCCAGGATTTGCTCCTGCCATGGAAACACCCTGGCCCTTTCAACTTATATATACAGGATAATAAATGAAGACAGATACAACACTGATATGATAAATCCTCAGAGCATGAGCAGAATGTGCTCCTGATAGAAGGCTGGCCATGGGACATTTCAGCCCAAGAGTGAAACACAAGCCCAAGTAGCCCTGGCACCCAACAGGTCCAGCGAACAGAGACAAATTCTTAGTAATAATGTAAATTCTGCCTCTGCTGCAGCTTCGGTCACAGTGCAGGCTGGGCAGGTGAGGGCTGTCAGTGAAACACCATGTATATTAGCCAGCCCCAGGGAGCTTTCAGGGAAAGTCCTTTCTCTAAAGGCAAAACCTGTTCAGAGTCGACTGCCAAGCCACCTTTCTAGCAACAGCACTTCTCCCCAGCCGTGGGCACCTACAGACATATCTACAGCCCGTCCTACTGAATGGGCAGCTGAGCCCAGGGCATGGCCACAAGACCAGCCACACAGCCATGGGATTGGCAGTGGGATGGCCCCTGCTGAAGCCGAGAAGAAGGGTTGTGCTCTTCAGCAGTACAGCTGCCCCCACAGTTGCTCCCCTCTCTCCTTGTGCCAGCAGCTGAGCATGGCTGAGCTGGACACAGAGGGAAGGGAAAGACAGACCCCCTTTGTAATGCTGATTCCAGACATACTGCTCTACGCACACACCCTGCAAAGAGGGCCTATTATGGCTCAGCTCATCAGAGCTGGGATCATAGTGCGGATGAAGTGGCGAAAGCATAATGGGAGCTGGTGTTTAAGACACAGGAGTGACTTGTATCCCTACAGAAATGCTTGTTTTGAGCCCTATTTTCCTGCCCTGCCCTCTGCGTCATAGGTCCAGGGAAAACCTGCGCTATTGCTGGCACAAGACAACAGCAGCGGCTGATCAGGATGATGTCCTCCACCCATGGGAAGAGCCCACACTCATGCTCAGTTTTTCCTGAAGACACTTACAACTCCCAGCTCTGCATCCACTTAGAGCTATCAAGTCACAAATCAGAAAGACTGATGTGGCCCTGGAATGATAACATCTGGTTCCAAGGTCTGTTAACATGCTTAAGGCAGAACAATGGTGACCCTCCCACTCCTCAGATGAGGAGCAGAGATACAGAGGTAAAACATTTCCCTACTGAAGCTTTTGTCAGGGCAAGGGCTAATGAACTGCTCATCCCTTTTCAATCAGGGATGTTCCCATACTTAATCCCAGGGAGGTGAGATTCAAGTGTCTTAATATGACAGCAAAACCGTTTCTCCCTCTCTCAGCTGCATTGTTGTGCTCTGAAGATGCGTTCTTCCCTCAGCTTTCTCTTCTTTCAGTCTTAATAGGACCATCTAGTTTGATCTTTTCTGATAGACCACATTCCTAGTATGATGTCTGCCTTTTTCATAACATCATTTTGATGCTGACTCATGTCAAATTAAAGTTCAAGTATTATGCAGGAGGCTTAGAAATGTCCTTCTGGAAATGTGGGAACTGTCTTCAGTCTGAAGACATCTGCAATTCAGGCCTCTCCTAGCCATGACGCCAGCTTTAAAAATAAATCTCGTGGTTTAAAATGAAAGCCTACCTTGAATACACCTTCAGGTTTCTGAGACACCTAAGTCAAAGCTGACATTCATCATTCAAATGACTTCTGAAGATGGGATCTTAAGCAAGTATCCCTATTTTGTAAGGCTTATAATAAGCTGCCTCCACTGGCAGGTACTTTAAAATCCAGTGCAAGGAATGGTCACCACCTATGACTCACGCTCCAGCCCCAGGCCCTGCTTTATCTGTAAGTGACGTACCAGTTCTTGCAACAATGGAAAAACCTAGCCAGCAGCAGTCAAGGCTCCATGCAGCTGCACAGCATGATTACCTGGGCAATCTGCCTTTGTAACGTGGGACAGGGATGCTGAAAGTAAATCTGAGTTAGCTCAGCTTAATAAATGAAGGATGCAGTATGTTCTCAGCAAAGCTTATGCAAGGAGTGGTTTCAGTCAGTGGTGTGGGTGTGCATGACACTGTGTGAAGCTTTCTGCTTACTAGCTCCTCGTGTCCCTTAATCCTGCAGCAGCTCCTGTTTGCTGCATGTCTGTGGGACCTGCTGGCATCCAGAGAAGGGTCGGGAGCCAGACTGGACTGGATTTGGGATCAGAGAGAGAGAAGATTAAGGAGCAATCCGTTACCTGTTACGACTGCAGTGGCAGATGAAATAAAAACACACCCTCCTTTGCTCTGACAGCCACCGTCCAGCTGTAGAAAAGTGTGCCTTTCTCCTGCAAGCAAAACCTCTTTCCTCTGCCATCTCTGATGCTGCTTCAGTTTGCAGAGAAATGCTGCTAATGTGCTTACCCGATGACAGAGTGGACTTGCAGGATAGTTTATGGCATCTCCTGTACCCTCAGCTCAGAGCTATAAAACATATTCACTGTAGCTACCGTGCAGGGCTTGGCTAGTACAGTCACATCCAGAAGTATCCAGCAAGAAAATAATAAATAGAAAATGAAGCTATTAAAAACACTCTCACACAAGCCAGGAAACATCTTATTATAGATCTTGGTTTGAAGAAGGGAAATTAAAAACCCATACTCACACTGAGCACATGCCCAGCTATATTTGTCCGATTCATTTATTATTTTAGCCAATACAGCTTCAATGTTGCACTATCACACTTGGAAAAAAAACAAAACACCCAACTAAGCAGTCAACACACAAGACGCCATCGTGGGTTTTACAGCTGTGGCCTATCCTGTTTCTCTGAACATTTGCTGGTTTGGCATCAGCACAAGACAGAGGCAAGCGGAGAGTGGGGGTGGGGGGGGTTTGGGATGTGACTGGAAGATGTGGATCACAGTAAAACAGGCTCTTCCTGTATTTATAGTAGTGCCCCGTCGGAAGCACGGCAATTGGTTTGTGTGATGATCTTTAAAACTGTGGTGGAGAAGGCACCGCTCTGAATGAGTTGCTTCGCTGAAAATGTGCCTCATGCACTCATTTGTCAGGACACAGAACTGAAACTAAAAGCTTTGGCAACGACATGCCACGCATACAAAGTTAAATATGCAATGGAAAACATTACAGCTCGGTTAGTTATTGCTCCCGTAGTGCAAAGACTGGAAATCGATGGACTTTACAAAAAAATGGCACTTTATGAAAAAGTAGAAAGCTTGGCTCTGGATTAAAGAAACGTGCATGTTCATGGGTTAGCATGGAAGAAACCTAGGCATGTTGTAGGCTGAGACTCTCCAAAGCCAATTGCAGGCTTAGTCATGCTGAAACCACCATTGAGCCTGCAACCCCCACAGCAGAGGTGCCACGGGGTGCTCCAGTGCTTTTTCAGGAGGCTGTGCTGTACCTCTTCCCCCAGGGCAGGTTTGCACCAACTCCTCTTGCACAGAGCAGATGCCAAAACATAGCAACTTCAACATGGGCTGGAAGCACTCCCTTGACTGGAAAAGCCTAAACAGTTTCAGCAGCTATTGCTGTGTCCTTGGTGCAGCAAGCTTATGCAAGGCTGTGCAACACTTGCTTTTATTTATAGCCTGGATGTCCTGAGCATTTTTCTTTTTTGGTTCTCATGAGTTATTTTCACTGCACAGCTTCCCATGATCACTCAATTTTGGGAGCTGGTTTGACCAACTGTTGGGATAAATCCCCACAGATGAAAAAAAACCAAAACCAACCCACACCCAAAGAATCAAGGTCTATAAAAAGTTAGGAACGTGTGTGGCACTGTGGATACACACAAGACTCAGCACGTACCATCCTTTCCTTTGCTGAGAAAAGCTTATTCGGTTACGCAGAATTTTTAAGTAAAGATGCTAGTTGTGCATCCCATATAACTTTTGCTGGTACCTGGCCCTTGACTAGCACTCCTTGTGCAATCATTCAAGGCATTATGCAACAAGGGTAAGGAAATTACATTTCCATGCTAGGCCTGTTTTCCTATTTGTAATGAAGTGCTAGGGATCAGATCTCTCTGTGACTTGCTTTTGCATGAAAATCTGCCCCCTCTTAATACTTTGAAGATCCTAGGAAAGACCACTGTGTGGGGAGAGAAAGTCCTCGCAGTCGCAACAAGTGCTGGACCGGTGGGAAAAAAAGCTTTTGGGGTAAATAGGTTCACTGTATTTCCACAGCTTGTCTAGGCAGAGATGTCAGGTTGCACAGCTACAGCAGTGATGTTAAACATCTTCAGCAACACCTTGGTCCTGTAAAAATCAATAGCAAAAAGTTCTTGGATCCTCGACTCTATCCAGCCCATGGAAAGAGCAATTTGTGCAGGTAAAGCTAGTGTTAGTGAAGAGCTACAGGAGTCAGTACTCAGAGCTTCCAAGGGTCTTTGTGGTTCATTTCCTCCAAACATGAGATGTCAAGGGAATTTTCAGAATTGATTTAAGGAACTACAGCAGGACTTGGACAAAACAGGGGTCTTCACAAAGATCCACCACACTCCCCTGTGCCGGGGAGTATAGAGACGTACACATTGAGCTCTGTGAAGGTATAAACCTATTCACACACCCTCCACTCACAGTCTCCTTTACATGTACCAACAGGATCACCTTTCATAAATACATCTGCCTATGTTTGTATGTGCAAATTCCCATATCCACCGAAACACAGATGCCACCCCAAAGAGGATGTATCCCACACATCTCTAGGGGATGCGCATGCCATGTTATTCATATCAGCCCACACCAAAAGACAACTTCTTTTGCTTAGGCTGTGAGGTGAAATATTCAGGAGTGTGCTCCTTAACTCACTGTGTAGGTAGTACCACATAATCATCAACTGCATGACTGCAGACTATTTCCTCCTCCCACATTCAGTTCCTATTCTGGATCATGATCATTCACTGAATGAGAATTCAAGATTTCATTTTACGCCTCTGTTTGCTTTTTTATTGTACCATACTCAGACTCTGCTTCGAAGACAGGTCTATTAATACTCTTAGGGAATTTTGTTTGATCTTTCTCCATGTATTAACAGGCTGAACACTAACAGAGGTACTGGGCTGGCAGACAGACCAGGCCTCAATGAATTTCATAATTCCTAGCAGTATGAATATTAGGAGTTACACCAGAAGAAACTGGCCAGGATTTTAACAGGGGGAAAACTACCAAATTTTCACTGCCTTTATTTTCACAACACCTTCACTCTCAAAATAAGAATCATTAAAACAATTAGCTAGAGGTAGAAACTGCCAACATGAGATATGTCAGGCTGGTGGCTGATTCCAGAGCAAGCAGGAAGCAAATGATGGCACCTGCAAGCAACATAGCTCAACCTTGCTATACAAGATAGGGACCACCTGATGACACCTCCAAAGCAGCTATGGATCCTGTTGTCACACCTAGGACAAAGGGAAGGGCTCCCCACATTTTGGCATCAGAGCATTGAGTCTGTGGGCAAGCAGAACACCTGGTCTGATGTGTTGAAGAAAAGTGTAGGAAGCAAACCTGTCTATTACCACATTTGTTAGACCACACTTTCTCCTTGATGCATATGTCCACAGATCATACATGCATCCTCACAGGAGATGTGTGTGCATGCCTGAGAGAGAGACAGAAGAACTGAGGTACAACAACATCCAAAGCTGGTGGTGTTGAAAAGACAGCGAATTGGAAGATACCCTCTTGATGGTCACTAACAAATATGGATCCTTTAGCACCACCTTCCACATAGCTAAGATAAAAATAACTATTCTATAAACATACCACTGTAATCTGGGGTTGGATAAGTCTCTCAATAAAAATCACTCCAAGGTATTCAGAAATCAATTTACTATTTATGTCACTAAAGAAAGTTAGTCCCTAGTTTTTCTTGTCTCTTCTTGCTAGGGCTCTAAAGCCCCTGGAGGGTAAGTATTTCAATAAATTGCATAACAAATTACATTTCAGGGCTGTACATCTCCATTGCAAGAGTATGGCACCAGTGTTTGGCTGCCTGTTTTGACTGGCTATTTTGAGACAAGGCAGACAGCCCTGGCTTTCTCAGAATCTATCACACTAAATGTTTGTTCCTAAGCATGCACACATACACCCACCACTGCACCACTCTCCTTGAAGCAGTGGTTCCCACATATTTTCCCCCAAAGACACATTTCCCCTCACACCAGAGGGTGACGAAGAAGGTGTTCCACTTGAGAAGGTCTGATAGCAAAAGGAAAGAATTCTGTTCATCCCCACGGTGGGCTCCCAGCTTTTATCTCTTTGATAATTCCTGCATCTGGTGACAATCTATGATTTAAAAAAGGCTTCCCAGGAAGAAAGTCTTAGGTTTAGCACAGGGAGGTCAGTTATTTTTAACCGAAACCTGTTCCACCTTGGTGTCTCAGAAAAACAAGCATGTTCAGCAGAATCAGTCCTTCCGAGTCAACGTGTGCTATCACAACGTAATGTTACTTTTGGCAAACAAACCAGTATCACCTACTTGCCTGGGCCTATCCACACAGAGCATAGCTGCCAAGGGAAAATAGGATGAAGAAAAGATGACACATTACTAATCTCTAACCACGCATGTTCAAAGTGCAAATGGAAAGAATGAACATCCTCGACACTACACTCCCCTGTTTATCACCAGAATAAATGAAGCCCTAGCTGTGACTGGGTAACTTTCCCCATAGCATGAGTGTGCTTCTATCCTAGCGATGGGTTCAAGGAGAGAGCTGTGACTCCAAACCCCTTCAGCTTCTTGGCTAGGACTGTTAACCACAGCAGTGGCAAGGATGCAGGGATACCAAAACTGGGCTGTATCAGATCATCAAGAACTCCCACTGCAAGGCAACAAAGAGCAAAGACCCAGTGTCTGGGCTGCCTATTGTTCAAGATGACCTAAACAAAATAAAAACCAGGAACCCACAGAAAAGGGAATGCTTCCCTTGTGCTTTCTTCTCCCCACCCAGTCATAAACAAGAGAGAAGGGGAAGCACTACCCTGTTTACATCTCCCTGCACTGGTCAGCACTCTGCCTCATCTTGGAGATGGTGGAACTAGGTTGCTGCTTTGCAATTTGCTGTCATGTGCCTTGTGACAAGTATCCCATGTAAACACTGCACATCTTGACTTTGCTTTGCTGAGATGTGTGTACACGCCTGAGTCACGGCTTCCATGTGATTGACAGCCCTCTGCTCCAGAAGCCCCTGGAGAGCTTAAGCTGCGGGAGTTTTGTAATTGAGGATCTTATGTAAGTGTATAGCTATTTTTGTTCAAAGTTTAGCTCTGTACTCTACGAGACTAAAAATACATGCACACGTTGCTAAAGAACATACTTCTAAAACTCATTAAACAGTTGTGCCCTTTCTCCCGTGATCCTCTTCCCAGTGGTGGCACCTAACAAAGGTTTTATGTACACTCTGAAGAGCAAGACTTATCCTTTGTAACCAGTCTCCTCTTGTGCCTTCATCATCCTTGGAAACCACATTCCAGCACTCAGGACACCGCAAGCTTTTCCACCACAAAGAAATGTGATAACAACACTGGAGCAGAAAATAAGATTACCTGAGGGTGCCCACAGGGAACTGTTGCAGCTCTGAAACCAAACCTTATTCAACATCTGGGACAGCCTTTACCTGCTAGATGCAAAGTCCTTTTTGCAAAGCAATGACGTGTGACTCCAGATAGAATCACAGAATGATAGGGTTGGAAGATCATCTAGTCCAACCCCCCTGCAGAAGCAGGCCCACCTAGATCAGGTCACATAGGAACATATCCAGGCAGGTCTTGAAGACCTCCAAGGAAGGAGACTCCACACCCTCCCTGGGCAGCCTGTGCCAGAGCTCCCTCACCTGAACAGTGAAATAGTTTTTTCTTATATTAAAGTGGAACCTTTTGTGTTCCAGCTTCATCTCATTACCCTTTGTCCTGTTGCTAGATACAACAGAAAAAAAGGATGCCCCAGTCTCCTGACAGCTGCCATTTAGATATTTGTAAATATTAATAAGATCTCCCCTCAGTCTTCTCCAGACTAAACAACCTCAGTTCCCACAGCATTTCATTATATGAAAGGTGCTCCAGTCTCCTGATCATCTTGGTGGCCCTGTGCTGGACTCTCTCCAGAAGTTCTCTGTCCCTGTTGATGAGGGAGAAGGATGTCTTGCCAGCTAGGTGAGAGCAGCACAAGAGGTTGTGAGCTACTGGGAGAGGAAAGGCAGATATGTGGCTAACAGGTGCTTTATTTTAGCAGGTCAGCGCTAGAAGGGAGCAAAGCTCCCCTTGGTCCATACTTTGGTCTCACAGCAGGATGTAGAGATGACCTGGCAATGCAGCATTGACACTTCTCAGCTCTGCCCAAAATTTTCTGAGTGATCTTGGGTCAGTAGTGCCTTAGACACAGACTTACAGAGGTCTACAGAAAGGCCTTTGGGAGATTGCCAAACAGGTAAAATCAGTGTGCCTGGATTCCTCCCTCTGTAAAATTTGGATGGCAGCATAGCCCTACCTTCCCCAGTGCCAGCATTAGACATTACCTTTTGCTTGGGAGGCAAAATGAATAAGGTATAGCTCAGTCAGAAGATAAGCCTTTGATTCTACCCTGTGAAACTCTTCAGACTGAATAAATCAAGCCTGTTATCACTTAGACATTTTTTTAAAAAAAAACTCTACTGAACATGTAGAAGATTGTCTGCTGTTAGTTAAAGACTTCAGACAGTTAAATGATACTTGCTAATTCTGGTGCCATGCGAGGCTCAGACATCTATCCCTGCTGGCAGGTCTAATGAGGACTTTGGTCTGCACAAGAAATGGTTATTCATCATCAGATCTCCTTGCCCTTTATGTAAATGTTCTGCTTTGTCTTGAAAGAAAGGGAAGGAGAAAAAAAAGAGCTATAAATAAAAAGCAAGCAGCTATTTTTGGAAAGGAATTTTCTTCCTGGTGTATGTGTCTGTGTGCGTGTGTAAACAATTATCTTGTGCATTTCTGTCAGCTTATCTCTTAAACAAATATGAAAGTCTTGGGTTTGGTGTCTTGGGGTTTTTTTTTTATGGCCTGGTTGCCTTCATTGATCTCTCCAAAGTATTCCTTCAAGAGTCAGGTTCTTCAAGCACCTCCACATATCCCACTGCTGCCCATCACAGTAAGTGGGCTGCAAATGATGCACAAAGCAAAGTCTGGCCCTTGGAGTCATTGCCTGATGCTGTGTCCTGTAAAGACATAAATCCCTACAGCTATCCACCTGTGCATATACCTGCTTATTTCACGTGCTTAAATTTAACTCACCATCATGCTAAGGGGTACACATGAGGGTGACCAGTCCCAGCACCACCAGTTCCCCTGCCCATCAGCATCCTCTGAAGGAAGCATGTACTGCTATCACTGCCTCAGAGAAGGCTCTTTCCAAAGCTGTTATGCGGGGAAGGACACTGGCCAGCTGCCCCTGGAGAAAGCTGGAGTAGCCTGCCCTGGGCTGTCAGGAGCAGGCAGGGCAAAAAGAGGTTTCAAAGAAAATGAGGTATCTGCAGTTACAGACAGATGAATGAGTACCTTGGGGAGGGGAACAGGCAGGATATATATAAAATGAAAAGCAGCTTCAGGAGCTGAAATGAGCTGCTAATGGCAATGGAAAAACACTCCACAAGACACAGCAGCCTTCTGTGTGCTGATAAGAGACAGGGTTAAGTGAGTGGAACATCACATGCCTGGACCATTCACAGCTCTCCTTCCTACACAAGCAACAAGCTCTGGATGTTGATAACACAGGAATGTCAATGCAGAGCTAATAAAAGAAAAATCCTCCTGTGTGCTGCTTTAAATATTCCCAGGAACTCGGCGCTTGCTCTGAAAGCATCTGATTCAAAGCCTAGGAAAGGCTCTTCATTCAAGCTTGTGATAACTCTGCTTACCATGCTGGAAGGCAGGCAAAAGCAAGGAGGCTTGAACCACTGCATTGGCCTTGCTGCATGTCAAATCATTTTCACCAGAGGCAGAGATAACCAAGAAGGGACAGAGAGAACAGAATGACTCAAATACCCAATTTGCTAAGCTGATAGCAAGCATGTTAAAAAAAAAAAAAAAAAAAGAACAAACCCAAAACCTTAAAAACTTTTTGTCCTACACATGCTTTGTTCTTTATATCCTTTTATTCCCAGCCTCCAAGTGCTGCACAGAATCAGAGATGCAAGCCTGTACAGACCTTGGGTCCCACAACATATCAGCGAATCATTTAGGTTGGAAGGGATCTTTCAGATCATTGGGTCCAGCTGTTAACCACACCCAAATCCACTGCTAAACCATGTCCCTCAGCACCACATCTACACATCTTTTAAATACTTCCAGGGATGATGACTCCACCACTTCCCTGGGAAGATGTCCCTTTCTTTGAGGAATCACGAAGTATAGAGTAATTTTTAAATTATTTGGCTGAATTCCCACCCTGACAAAGTCAGAGTTTTGTCACTGTATTCAGCAGGGCCAGAAATTAAATGATTTAGCTGTGGTCATACTGAAAGTCTGTGGTAGACAAAGACTTCAGTCCAACGAAACCTTCCAATCAAACCTAGTTCTGCATCAAAGCCTCTAACCTCATCCGTCTAGCAGTGCAAGGAGTCTATATTTCCTTCTTCTAGTTACCTGAAGATCAACGACTCTTAAAAGTCTTAGGTCAGCGTGGAGAATATTTTGAACATTGGTCACCCAGAGGTCCAGACTTTTGGTTCTCAGAGTTTCTTCACAGAGTCTTTCAAAGGCCTAGAAAACATAGCAAAGAACAGGATTGAAGACAGTTGCATCTCCTCCCATCTCTAGTTTTATGCTTTGAGCTACCATGGGAAGATTTCCAGGGTGGCCTTTCAGATCTACAGCTCTGATCTTGAGAGCAGCAAAGGCCCATGCTACAAGTACAGACAGATAGGGGCCATGTATGCTCAGCATCTCTGAAAAAAAATAATCAGGCCAACAAACCCTCTGTTTTATCAGTTACAAACAGTGATACCCCAAAACCTCTGTCCCAGATGCCTGAATAGTTATTTGTCTGAGTTCAGCTTTCCTTACTCAAAATCACCTGCCACACTGTGAAGTGGAAAAAGGACCACAGCTCTTTGAAGTACATGGTGGTACAAGATGTTTCAAAGAGGCCACAGTCACTTTGCTCCTCTGGTTAATCCTCACTCACCTGGAGCACAGGAGGAAGACAATGTCCTGGGGCAAGCAGGCAAGGAGGAGCAGCACATGGAACACGGAGGGTTGGTGCCAAAGCACTATGTGGCTCTCCTGGCTCAGCCAGAGCTGGATGGCTGTGACTGGGCATGACCTTGCCGAGGCTTGCACTGTGTCTACCCTGTGGCTTCCAGTGCATTGCTTCTGGCTGAGCTTCTTCACCACACTGTGCAGGAAACTCAGAACTGTTTCCAGTCAAAGTTGGCACCTGTGCTCACTCTGCACAAGCACTGACTGCAGGCATCGAGCCCTCCACACACCAGCTTGGTAGGAAAGTAAATAGCAAGAATCAATCATAAAAAAAACTCACTGTGCTTTCCTATTAAAAAATGCTCCAATGAAGTAGTCTATGGTTGGGTCTCTGAAGCCCTGAACGCTTGCTCTCAGATACAGCGTCATGCTTTCTATTGCATAACGGAGCTTGGCCAAAACCCACATTGCCATTTACCATGGTGGTGTGCAAATGCCTTTGCTAGAATGGAGTTAAGCTAAATTAAGCTGCGTGAAAGTCAGCAAAACCTGAAGAGCCAAAAAGCAAGGCTGCAGCTGCTTTTCCTCCCCCACTTTCCAGGGCTGCCCTGTGAGTGTACATTGACACAGGCCAGCCAAACTCAAAACTGAGGCGACTCAAGTAACGTGGGTTTCAAGGCCAAAGGCTAAATTCAACTCAAGTTGAAGTCAGTGTGGCTTTGTGGGTGCAAGCTAGACTGGAACTTCAGTCTGGTGGTTCGAGGAGGAAAAACTCTGCTCAGATTTAAAAAGGAAAGAGAAACAAAACAAAATACTACCATCTTCTTTCAAATTCTGAGCTCTGTAACAACCTCACTGCCTAGGGGTTCTTTCCCCAACTGACAGGAGATCACTTCTACCAGGTTTGGGAGCTGGCCTCTGGAGGACATGAGCATTCTCCATCTTGTTGGACAGCTTGATTCAAAACATTCAGCCCCCTTTCCTCTCCCTACAAACTGCACAAGAGGTTTCCACAATGATGAAGGCAAAGCTTTAAACTGTGCATTATTGTCACAAAAGGTATTAAAAAATCAGGTGATTTTTTTCAAATAGTAATTTTTTTAGTAAAATTTATAAGTTAGGGTGACTAAGCAAGACTAGACCTCCTTGGTAAAGACACTCCCAAAGAGAAGAACATGTATAAAAAAATCAGGCACAATGGGAATAAGGGATTGAGGGGGATTGTGTAGATCTATGCATCTGCAAGCCTTATAACATCCAAAAATAATGTTGAAGGTGATTGCTTCAGAGGAAGAAAAGAGTTTGTTATATTAACCATTAGTCTGTTCACTGTCCTGAACCTCCATAACATTCTGGTCCAGAGTGCCAGATAATTTGTACCATTCTGGTCCAGAACATCAAATAATCAATAGCTTAAATCAGTTAGTTGGCCAAGTGATTTTGAAATAGGTATAGGATATTTTGGGTAGGTATAACTTGTGTATAAGAGTGATGTCATATGTAAAAGTAACAAATAACCCATCAAGGTAAAGGGCAAACTTACTGAACAATTATGAGAAGTCTTTATATGCATAGTAAAAAAACCCCAAAGAATATCGGGTATAAATATCTTGTAATTTTGATACTTCATTGGATATTCCTTGGGAATAATCCCGTGTCCCTGGTGCACATTGTCAAATAAAGGATGTCTCTGCTTATCTAACTTTGTGTAGATAAGTTTTCTTTCCAGCAGATTTGCAACAATATCACAAAGGTGTTTTTTTTGTGCTCACTCATCTAACAATCGTAGTTCAGGTCTCTGCTTCTTAGTTCTGTTTGGGTAGAGAATTCCTATCACTATTTATTCTCCTTAAGCATCTCCAGGCAGCCCCCAAGTGTCTTGCAGCCACCCACTCACCATTACAGAACCGTGTTGCATCCCAGTTTTAACAGCGTTTTGTTAGAAGCAAAACAAGTTCTGTCTCAACCAAGCAGAATTACTACGATATGGAGAGGAAAAAGAAGGGAGAAAAAGGACTTCCAAGAAGGAAGAAGATTTCCAAGCAGCAGAAAGATTTTCAGCAGGGAAGCCAAGTGACGATCATGTAATATAGCATCCAGCCAAACACTGCCCACTCCCCTAGACAGCCCCAGGACTCCCTTCTCTGTGGCTTCAGCCAGGGCCAGCTGTTTTTCCCCACCATCATTTACTCACATTGCCATCAGCTAAGATGACAGGTATACCTCACAGCCTTGACTTCCCTGTTCATTAATTGCATCGTTTGTTTTCAGTCACTGTCTGCGGCCATAGCTGGTTCTCAAAGGAGTTCTGTGGAGGTAGGAGGGCTTGATAGGTTGGATAGACTCTATCCAGTGCCTTGCCACTCATATCATTGCCCTGCTGTTGCTAGTGGCAGAAAATTTGGAACGTACATTTGCCTCCATGCTTTCTCAGTCAGTGTAATTCCTTCCATTCTTGGCTCTCAGCCCTGTAGGAGTCTTGCAGCGGTGCCAGCATATCCCTGTGGAAGTGACACATTTTAACTTGCCAGTGACACCCACTCTGTATTTCTTAGTGCCCGGCAAGTGTTTTTTAACAAAAGGCATGCTTATCAGCCATTGGCAGCTGTCAGTATCACTCAGAAGCTGCCCAGTCACCTCTGGGAACACACCTGTGTCACTAGTGAGACTGGAGGGGCCAAGTGAAGGACTGACTGAACAACCATGTCCTACGCAGTGTAGAAATAATGCCATTATTACTCCCAAAAGAGAAAAAGACCAACCAGTTCTTCACCTCTCCGACTCTGCAGAAAAAGAGGAGGCTGAAGTTCTCCCCAGCACTCTTTCAGGTAGCAACATCTTTAATAAAGCAAAATTGAGAGAGATTGGTTAAGTCAGAGTGGAACAAGACCAAATCTCCAGCACATAATTTCACAGGGCAAAGTAGCCTCCAAATGTCCTCAGATATTTTGTACCCAGATCAGAACGAAAACAGATGATAACACCTTCAGATTAAATAGTAAGTCTCTTTCCCATCCAGCTTCCTCTTCTGAAGGACTGAAGTAACTTGGTTTTCTGAGGTTTCCTGGTTACAGTTCTCCTGGTGATGGTAATAGCTCACTGCCCTCATACACACTGCACAGGTGTATAAATTCTCCCAAGTCCATTCAGGATATGAATATTGGTCTTTACATTTTCTTCTTGTGCAGAATAACTGCTCTGTGCTGCGACATCCCCCTTTCAGAAGGTGGAGGAGTCAAGTTTTGGCACACAAAGACTATCTCCACTCAAACATTCTTCCAAGAACATCAAAATACTTGACCCAGAAATGTTCTGCATAAATTTTAAGAGCGAGAGGAAATTCAGCTTTACAATTAATTTTTGTAGCAAGGTGCAATACAGAAAAGCCAAGGCATATTCCAGTGTCTCATTGGAGCCTCATTTTCCTTTACTTATGTATCATAAACTGGTTTCACCACAAAGGGCTGAACACTCCCAAAAGCTAAATGAAGAAAATAAGTCTTCCAAGACTCTATATTTATTCTATGTATTTTATATCTAGATCCACACTCGTCTCAGAGAAACTCCAACATATCTGCACAGAACAGCTTACCTCTACAGATCCATGCTGCAGCCTCTGGGTATTTACACTTTAGACCAACATGGTTTACATCCACCATGGCAGAAAATAAGCCTGCAGAGAGGCACAGTTTTCTCCAGATGTGCTGGCCTGGTCAGGTGTTGCAGGAAAATGTTACAGCTGCAACTGCTGTGCGCAGTGGTGCCAAATCTGAGCACAACTCCAGCCTACTCTGCCTCTCAGAGATCCCCAATCTGTCTGATTTTGGCCAGGGACACCTGGCCAAAGGTGTCCCTTTCACAGTTCTCTTCTTAGATAATCCTGGGCAATGATTGTTCTCTCTACAGGGAAATTAATTGCTGTTGAATTCCAATGAATTCCTTTAGAGCCACTCCTTTTCCTTACTCACTCCCTAGTTTTCCTTCTTTGTTATTTTGGATCCCAACCCTCAGACTAGATGGAAGTAAAAAAACCTCAGAGACACAAGCATCAGAACATTTCCCTTTCCAGCCCCTTGTGAGCACTAGGATGCAGAAAACACACATTAGGCAGCCTGTGTCTCCATATACCCTGACCTCTCTTCACTTGGCATCTCCAGCTCCACACAGGCAGCCCGAGTAAGCTGCCACTTCCCACTCTTGAAGCCCCAGTGACCTTAGCTCAAATAAATGTCTTCCTGGTATTCAGTCTTCATTTCCCTTTGCCCAGTTTATCCCATTGTTTTTGCTTAACCCTTCCTCAACAACCCTATCACCCTGAGAAGTTCTAACTGCATGTATCTGCCATATATTTTTCTGATACGCTTTAGGTGCAAGTAATACATATTGGCAAGTTCAACAGCAACCCAACAGACATGATATGTGTTTGTTTGCCTTCCAGATGTCCCTTATTTCAGGTCTTGAATCAACCAGTGTCTTTCTGTTGAAAAATATCAACCAGAAACATAACATCAGCAGATCAAGCCTACGGAGTGAGCCACTTGCACACAAGGAATGAACTCCACACACATACACAGCCTTCATCCCCAAGCTTTCTACAGGAGCTGCTTCATTTGTTCACCCCAGGTCTGCTCCTTTTCAGATCTGGTAAGCCCCATTGGAACCTTGCTGACATGTATGCAAGGAATCAAGACATAAACATGACTTCTGCTTCAGGTACAGCAGGGCCACAAGAATTGGGAAGAAGTCAAGGAGGAAGAGAAGTTGTGTTTGGAGCCTGCAGTTCCAGGGTGGATCTCTGCAAACTCTTCTTTGCCAATCAACAGTATTACTGCTGGTGTGGGCCAGTCCCTCTGAAGCCAGATGGGATGCTTAAGGCACTAAAAGCATGGTTGCAACCCTTTCGTACCTGATGTTAAGACATAATGCAGCCTAAGGGTGTTAATAAAGAAGGCACGGGGATGTTTTAAGGCACATACATGCTGTGACTGTGACAACAGCAAAATTCAAGCCTATTCGTAGGAATATTCCTGGCAATCAGTTTGAGACTAGATTTTTCTTGTTTCCCAAGAACTTCCATTACTTCCCCCAAACAAATACAACATATTTATTAAAAAAAAAAAAAAAAACAAACTCAAACCTGAGATGAGGAGTGACACAGGAATATTGCAGAATATTGTCTTTTGTGGATACCATTTAACTACACTAAGGGTCATTTTGTAAAGCCCAGGATTCTCTCTATCTTGTGATATTTGTTTTGCCCCTTTGGTATTTAGTCACTCTTTCCAGAGAAGACTTTCTGTCTGTATCCTTAAGATGGGCTTGAGAGACATGGTCATGTTATCCTGCCAGATCTCCCCCAAGCTTCCTTCTCAGTGATTTATCTCCTGTCAGCCATTCAAAGTTATGTCCCAGGAACTTTTTCTTTGGTTCCAGCACTTCTATTTGCAAGGTTCAACCACAAGCAGAATATTTCTTTGACAAAACATCCACATTATGCCCTGTGCAAAGTTTTCACTGGTTTATCACTGAAAGAGAGAGTTTTGTTGAAGACTCCTGGGCCAGACCAGAAAGCTGAAACCAGCAGACAAGTTTCTCATTTGGAACAAAACTCAAAGGTAAGAGAGTTTCCAGTCTCCTTTGGAAGAGCTTTGAAGTCCTCCACTGGAAGGGCTGCCTTTTGCAGGGATATACCTACTGGGAACCATGCTGTTGCCTGCCAGGATAGGTAAGGAAGAGTGGTGATGGGCAATCCACCCACTTCAGGATTCAGTCTTCCTATTACTCTTATACAAGCCTGCAAATGAATTAGCAGATTTTCAAAGCCTGAGGATGCTCCATACACTCTTAAAACATTAATACCAAGGCTGTTTCACTCAGTGAAAGAAGGTTGGGCTACAACTTCCCTTTGTTTCCCTCCTCCTCCCTCCTGCTGCTGCTTTCATGAATGGGTCTTTACATTGCCTCAAAGAAAAATTGCCTCTCTGATGGCCTTGCTTTCCTTCAACTGCTTGGTGCCATCAGAGAGCCAGTCAGAAGGTGGCTTTTGTATAAGGAAAGCTTATGCTTCCAAGCAGAGGAAGACACTGCCTGGGGCTTCTGTGTTCACAGCCTTTCGATTTCTGGCTCTCCCTTTTTTACAGGGCTTTGTTTGCGTAGCCCTGCTCTCCCCCTCAAGGGACACTAGTAAGAATACTTACCTCAACAGTTGAATAAACTCAACCCATTCATCCCTCTACCTCGCCTTCCCCGCTCCCCCCCCACCCCCCAACTCTAGCAGAGCCCACCTAGAGATGAGGGGCTTTGCATTTTACCTCTCTGCCTTTTCTACTTCCATAGAGCTCACTAGAAAGGAGACTAATTAATAGGAATGCCTTAACAGCTTAAATCCTGCTCTGTGGACTCCAATTTGCCTCTTGAGGTGGAAAGTAGAAAGTAATCCTATTTTCAGCATAGACAAGGGCAGACTGTGCAGATAGTGAGCCCAAAGCAATTTGAGAAAGGTCACTGCAATAATGCAATGCATAAGCTCAGAAAGCCCTGAGGAGCTCTGAGGAGCTGGCACGGGACGTTAAGGTAAATGAAATGGCCCAAGCTCCTCCTCTGATCCTTGACAGAAGGATTTCAGCCCAGGGCATCAGCTCACAGTAGCTCCCACAATGCCAGCATCAGAGATGCAGCTTTCACCTGCATCCTCAGGACACGTTGGACATCCCACCCCTTTCCTCCCGCTTAGTGCTGTGCAGTGCATCTAGGTATCAGCACCAACACCAGCAAACACCCACACATGCCAGTGGTCAGCCATCTCCCTCCATCTTTCACCACCTCTGTGTGTTTCTGATACCAGACACCGAAGATGCCCACAGACTTCTCCTCATTTAATACCATATTTCATACAAGAATGATTTATTTGGGTTTTCAGTTGAGTGACCACAGTAGCAGGATGAAAGATGGGAGCAAAGGGTTGCACACAAAGGGTTAAAAGTGCTGATGCCTCCTGTTTATCTGCTGTGCAGACACCTAGGAGGAAGAGGAGGCTACAGGATCAGTATGAGAAGCAGCAGAGGGAAGGAGACTTAAGATGCAGGACAATCCTGTTTTGGCTATAAATCACTGGACCAAGCAGACAAACAGCTTCAAAACAGTTTCAACAAGGCCATGGTGCCTGGAGTGACACCTTTGCCTCATTAACTGTAAAATTAATACTGAAGTTAACATATCTTTGACACCTCCAAGTATGATAATGAGCTAAAAGAGGTACATGCTAAACATATGACTATGTTCCTCGACTGCCCACCCAAATCATGTTAAACATCACTTTGCATTGTATGAGTAACAGGGAGGTGGGTAACTCATGTTCTGTGATGTATATAAGGAGTGCTCTTTTGTTTCCTAGGGTGCATGTTAGTAGGAGAGATTCCTCTTGTACCCAGCACTGCAATAAACCTATGTCAGCTTTCCAAACTATGCAATTGGTTTAGAGAGTGAGTTTTCATTACAGATTTCAGTAACACTTTCAGGCTCTTCAGCTAGGTGCCAGCTTTGCCAGGGTGCCCTGTTCAGTAGCCGTCAGCTCACTCTGGCTGCAACCCTTCACTCCCTTAACTCACACATCCCGACATCTCTCACTGCTGATGGTGCCTTAAATCCAGGCTGCAGCCTGACACCTGTCCCAAGGTCAAGCCAATTCTTTCACTCCTTGCCCACAGCCGCTGAGGCAGTCAGATTTTGCACCAACCTTTGAGCATCTTCACCATCTCCAGCAGCCTTACCCAGGGAGTCTTACAGCTTGTCAATGCTGACACCTGCAAAATCATCAAAAGCATGCTGCTTCCCAGCACTCTCTTGTGCTCTCTGGAATAGCAAATGCTTTTTATACCACTCCTTTCTGAACTTCAAGCCAGTTGGTCTTTCAGCTACAAAGTTCTGTCTTGGGTGCAAATTCCACCAGAATCTGACATAGCAACATCTTTATAAGGTGCCAATAACAGAGTGTGTTGTGGTTTCCATCAACATGTGAAGTCATGCTTTTTCCCAGGAAGGCACCACCAGGAACTTGGTTGTAATCTTAGATGATTCTCCAGGCTCCCAGTTACCAACGACAAGGTTTGATCTGCCCATGTGAACACACTCCCATTCACTACTTCCCTTGCTTAGCCCATCCAGTTACAGCCTTTTGATATCAGGTCCATTTCTTCCGTTCCTTTGATTTGAGCACAAGCATTTCCTCATCTGGCACCAAACAGATGAGAAAACATTTGTCTGCCCAAGTCACAAGTGCACATCAGCATCAGCTGATCTAATTGGAGCCATTTCTCCCTGTAATTTCCAATGGGGCAGCAACAATCTTGCCAAAACCAGCTCTTGGCTCCCTAAGCCCTTGCTGGGAGCTGCAGCAGGAACAAGGCTTGTCAGAGCAGCAGTATGTCCTTTTATTTTCACAGAAACAACTGAGTAGCCCTGCCAGAGCAACAATATTCTCTCACTGCTGGCCAGTGCTTGGATGAACAGTGAACCCAGGGGTAAAGGACTTTCATAGCCCATTACCCAGCTGCCTGAGCCATGCAGTTCCCAGCTGCCACTGCTCTTGACAGATCACTGTGCTACATGGAGGCTCAATCCCTGCTCTTTTTCTTCTCCAACCTCAGCCTAGAAACAGAGTGTGAAAACACATTTTTTTCTGTTCAAGTGTTTTTTCTTTCCTCTCAAGATCTGCTCCTAACCTTTTGCCTAGACGCTGCAGAGAAGGCAACACTCAGCATTTCACGAGATGTTGTACATGATGGAAGCTGGAAACATGCATTACCAGTAGCACTGAGGGCAAGAAGCTAAGAACAGATAGTGTTATAACTTGGAAACTTCAGGCACAGCCATAGGAGGATACAGTGATATGTTCTTCATCTCAGCCTAACTTTCAGAGGATCACTGTCCCACAAACTACTTGCTGAAAACTGAATAGACCTTCAGTCTCATACAAGTAACAATCTCCTAGTTAAAATAAAGATTAGAGATGATTACTGAAAGTATTAGGAATCCTTGCTCCCATTTTGAAACTTTATAAGCTTGCTGACCTTCCTGACTACCTACATATGCAAGGGACACCTGGCAGATCTGGAGTGCCAAGGCAGGAGATCGCTCCCTTACCAGCAGCACAGTTGTACCTTACAAGGAGTTCTCATCAACAGGCACCAGCATGAAAGCAGCATGCTATCATCACAAATATATTTTTTTGGAGTGCAGTCAGGAGGTGGCAAGGCCAAGGTTAAAAAACAGCAATAGAAATGAAACAGAAGCTCAGAAAACAGTCAGGGAAGTAAAGCAAAGCTGTGTTCTCTGTAACTAACCCAGGTCAAGATGTCCTCATTTTCAGAGAAAGCCCCTAGAAAATGAGTCTTTAAAGGGCTACCTGAAACCATTCAAGAAGGCAGGCTGGGGCTCACTAAACCTAATATTCTTCCTTCGTGTGTATTTTCCCATTTTAGTAAAAAATTTGGCTGCTCAGAGCTAACTCTAGGAAACATCAGATGAAACCGTGATGAAACGTGTCAATGGCACGGAGTAAGGAAGAGGTTTGCTTTGTTGACAGCCCTCTGAACTTTCCTTCTGACCCATCAAAGCATAAAACAACATAGGCACTGAAGATTCAGGATGGGTAGAGGCAAGATTTACTGTCAGGTAACCAGATTGGCAGGGGAAGACATACCAACAACTGCATAATCCATCTGCACACCTGGAGCCTAGCTGTGCATCAGTCTTCAGGGAAACTGCAGTTTGATGGGTACCTGAGCTAGGAAGCCAACCTATGTCCCCCAGGAAAGCATCATCACACCTCTCCTCACCTGGAGACAAAACTCATCTGTATGCAGTGGGATAGCGTTCTTCTAACGGTTTCTTGTGAGCCTCCTCCCAGGCAAAGGACTTTTCAACTGAAGCCAACACCAAATATTTAGTTACAGCATTACTCCTGCCTTTACACCAGAGGCCAGCGCTGCACATACCACCTGGCTTTCAGCATAAGGGACTTTGTTACTGCACAAAGACTAGGAGATACTGCCTACTCCAAACAACTCTGTCTAACAGACAGAGAGCTACTATCCTCGTTTTACAGAAAGTCAATCGAAGCTTGGAGGACAAAAGGATCTCCCCCAACAAGGCTGTGGCTGTTGTCAAGACCACACGTGATACTATGCTGCACCACCACTCAACACCACTGACCAGCACAGTGCTGCCTCTGCACCACTGACCAGCACGAGCTCAGCACCAGTTCGTCTCCTGACACCCAAAAAGGAGAAGGAGCAGCAGGTTACAATGGCTGAAGTCTCATTTAAATGCAGCATGTTCATGCACTGGAACTGTAAATGCACCACATAAGCACAGGGAGCAAGGGAATTGCTCTGAGTGCTCAGGGTGGTTTAAAAGCAGCAGGCATGAAAGTTTTGCTTTAGCAGAGGCCTGCAATCTAGCTAACACCATCAAACCCTTCACCCAAGGTACATTCTTGCTCGGATAGACACTTCACTCCTTACAGGATACTTCCTAATGGTCTATTGATTTCAACAGATGTACCAGTAAACATGTTACAGAGGGAATAACAGGCCAGCAGCAATTTCAAATTCACGTGTTAACATCTCACTGTTCAGCACAAAAGGGAAGATGGATTTTGAGACAGTAGGTTATTGGCAAACCAACGCTACGCTTGTAATTCTGGCAACAAGCAGCCCAACTCAGAGCAAGGACAACATGAGCAGGCACAGCACAACCTCTGCTCCACCATCTGTCCTCAAAACCAGTGTCACCTCCTGGTTCAGCTTCCCAAGGCTCCCGCCACCCTCCCAATGTAACTCCATCTTCATAGGGAATATTACTAGCCTCTGTTAGGGCATGGGACATCCCAAAAACCATCTGCCTGCCAGTCACAGCTAGGAGGTTACCTTCTCCCAAGCATGCTCTAAACAATGCACCATGTCTGTGGAACACAATGAGGGACAGAGTGGCTAGGCTTTTTGAGGAGGAGACCAGCAGATTGCACTATTTGGGAGCAGCCTCTGCTGAGGAGTGCAGCAAGGATTGAATTTCTATTCTGGAGTTGTTGGTGTTTCCTGTTTGGTTCAACAGCCTGAAAGGGGAATTAGTATTTACAGGGCTCCAGTCACGTCAGCCCATTGTTCCCATGCAGTCAGGAGGCTGCCAGGAGAGAGGAAGAGAGAGCAAAGCATCCCAGCAGGCTGCCCCAGCCATGGCTCCCTGCCAGCAATGGCACTTTGCAGGGGAGCAAAGCAAAAAGCACAGTGAAGTCAATGATGTCCCACCTTCTGCCCTGGGAACAGTGCAGAGAGAGACAATCTGATGGCTGGGAACACAGTTTCTTCCTCCCGAGGCATCTTCTGATAGCAGAGAAGGCAAAAAGGACAGGGGAAGTTTTTTTATCTGTCAATCTATAAGACGCAAACGTACTCCAAAGTCCTTGTAGATCCAACGACAGGAGCTTTAAAGCCTTTTGAAGAAAGTCACCAAAAAATACCAAACCCTTCTTCAGAGCTATCACATTTTTTTGCTGCAGATAGATCGATGTTATACCATAAAGAGGCCCAGTGTTTTCATCATAAGCAAGGAGAGGAGCCTCCTGCAAAAAGGACAGCATGTCAGCAGTGTCCCAAGCTGCCCCAGGAGGAGACAGTAGATCCCTTTAGCCTACCCTAGCCAGGTCACACACATCCATGAGTATATACAGCAAAGCAGACATCAAGAGAGATAAGAAAACAGGAGTTTTGTGGAGGAGAAAGGAATACTGGACACAAGTGTGAATCAGACATGGCAAAGGGAAGCTAGCAGCAACTTCTGCACACCCAGGATGCTCAGTGAGAAGTAATAAAAGTCATTTTTTGGGATTACCTCAGGATGTTGTTCTTCAGTGTTGCATGGCAACACTACAAAATACAGAGGAAACCATTTTTCTCTTGGTGAAAGGAATCAGCAGAAAAGAGCCACACAAGAGCAAGATCCTACATCAATACTTACCCAACAACTGAAGGCAAAGGCCTTTTATAGGCAAGACCAGCCAGGCTAAGGAATGTCAGCAAATCACTCTGATTATATTCTTCACCTGTGCCAGGAGAGACCTGAATATCCTAGGGCAGCACAAGGATTAACATGATAAAGATGAGGAAGCACCAAGATTATAAATAATAGGAGTTGTGCAAGTTCCCACAAAAGTAAAACTCCTTGTTTGACATAAATCTTTAGTGCAAACTGTCCTAGGGACCACTTTTTCTTAAATCTCCAAGTCTCTCTGAATTTGCACTTGCAAGGCTGCCTTGACTTAGTGCTCGTTGCATCTTAGGCAGTGTTTTTCTGTCTCTCCCATGAACAGCATAAAAGCAGACTAAGCATTTTAGGCAAAACAAGCTACACAGCTTGGTCTGAGAAAGATGCAGCCTCCAAATTTTGACAATCATCTTCAGAGAACCCAGAATTTCACCTGCAGTATTTGCTGACCTAGCAACCAATTGTGTAACGCTGTTGAATGAGAACTTTTGCTTCTCTATACCTTTGGCATGGTTTTCAACATGATGTTTTAAACTGTTTGTTTGTTTGTTTCCTTTCCTCATTTCATTTCCTCTTTAAATTCCAAGACAACTGCCTGTGTGCAAGGATAGCAGCTGTTTTATTCCTGAAGTTAGCACTCAGTTACTGGAGAGACAAACGCTGAGCTTTCTGCAGGAAACTCAGCTTTGTTGCTGTTTTCCTTAGGCTGAAGCTAATACCTGCTTAGAGACAGAACAGACATTTGAGGTTTTGCCTATGGAAAGAAAGAGCTCATTTCTTGTTGGTAGCAACATGCATTCTTTCAGAAAAGGAAGTATTTTCACTCTTTGCTTTCAGCAAGAGATTTTGGCAGCATTTTGAACCCAAATCTTTGGCAAAATCACACAGGCAGTGAGAGAGAATTTACTGAGATATAAAGAGCAGAGGGGGTCACAGCTCAGCACTACATGAAGGGTGCGGGAATCCTTCCCGCACAGCATTCAGTGTTTGCAGAGTTGCCGGAACAGCAGCAGTGCAGAGAAGAGCTCGGATTGCAGTACTGTGCTTTCACATTGAACAGTTCCTCACATCACAACAGCTACCGCTCTATAAGTGTCCTACAGAACTGCAACACTTCACACTTTCACATGCAAGAAAGAGTGAAATCCTTTCTGGAAGTTTGGGGTTTGTATTTTGGACCAACAGCAAAGCTATGGAGAGAGCACTGCACATGTCCCTGCCCTGTGACAGCCGACAGCTTGCTGGGAAAAAACAAAGTCATCAGCTCTCATGCATGGGGAGGCTTCTTGGTGAGCCAAGGGCTCTGTCAGAGGGATAGAGGAAATCAGCATTGTGTTTGCACTGCCATGAACCTGCTGGAATCAGAGCAAATAGAAGTTGTGTCTCCTTCTCTGGAGGTTTCCAAACTTGCCTGGGCACGTTCCTGTGTGACCTGATCAAGGTGAGCCTGTTTTAGCAGTGGGTCGGACTGGATAATCTCTCGAGGACTCTTCCAACCTCAATTCTGTGATTCTACGAAATGTTGTGACAAAGCCTATTATTCACCTCCAGAAGCCAGGAGGCTCAGTTAAGTCTGAACATGCTCAAAATAAGTGTTGAAACCTTTCGGTGCTGACCCAGTACTGAGTGAAGCTTCTTCATACCTGGCTACATTTATTTTCAGTCTTTCTCAAGTGACTGCTCTGAGGAATGAGGAGATAGACTTGTGGTGTTACTGAAAGACTCACAGCCTCTTAACAAAAAAGCCCAGTACCATTTTCTGAATTAAAAGGTACATTGCTTTAAATAAAAAAAAAAAGAGAGTTTCTTCACTTTCAGTTTGGGCATCCCACCCCCACTCCATGTCAAGTCATCATAATGACTCTTTTAGGAAAGGCTGGTAATGTACTCCAATCAAAACTCCTTCCCTCTCCCTGCTGCTCTCTTGCCTTCCTCCCTCCCTTGCCTCTCCTCTGTGTCCACATGCAGGCTTTGGCTGGCCCTCGAGCCTACGCTCCTCTTGCAAACATGACCCTGCAGCACTTACTCATCACTTATATCTGCACAAGCCCGCTCAGGAACATTACTCACATAATTAAGGGCCCAGCTACTCTGCAAGCATAACTTTTATATGCTTTTGTAGCTGGTTTTCCATCCCCTCACCTGACCTCATTACCACAACACCGGGGTGCTACAATCTCTCCACCTTCCCTCATGCTTATCACAGTTTTAACTGCAGCCACGACAAAGGGCAAAACACAGTCAACTTTCCACACCACTTAGCTCTCAAAAAACTACCCTCACATAAGCTACAGCAGCCTGTATCTCCTCTACCAAATCACCTTCAAGGCTCCCCACGAAAGTTAACCTTCTTCAAGTCTCACCAAATTCTCACAGGCTCTGATCAGCCAGTTACATGAACCTACATCCCAGATGCCAGACACCCAGGGGGGCAGATCTCACTACTGCACGGGCCCCTGAGGCTGAGATGATGCTTGTGATGGGAAAAGGAGAGAGAGCAGCCAAGCCAGGTGCCAGAGCTGAGGCCATGGAACACAGGCACCATGTGTGCCAAGTCATCCCTATAGATGTGAACTTGGACGGAAACAGGGAGGAGAGCAGTGCCTTCAGGGAACAGAGCAATGCCAGGGTGAGCTAAGTCACTGCACAGACAGGAGGAAGGGATGCAGGACAGCGAGCCACACTGAGTGCCCCCATCATCTATGCTGTAAGTGTTTGCTGTGCTGGACAGTGTGGAATACCTAAGCATGTGTTGCCCAAAGATGATATACAGCTCATTGACATGGCCAGTGGGAAAGCAGCAAGCATTTGTTTCAGGGGACACACACTTTCAGGGATGACAGTGCCCTCAAGAGCTGGAGAACTACAAGTCACAGGTGAAAATGGGGAGAAGAGAAAGAGCAAGAACGGAGCTTCAGCATCTCCTGCTCCATCCTGGAGCCACCAAAGACTGCCTGAGCATTTGCAAGATGAGCGCATAAGGCTAGGATAGCCAAGCACAAGCATCTGCAAAACAGGTGTCCAGATAAAAACAGCAACAGGTTTGGTTTTGCCATTGAGGTTTCTTTTTAAATAAACACTGAGCGAGCCTGGTTTTGATCATGCATTTTTTTGTGTTGGTTTTCTGCTAGTTTTTAATATGACCTGGGTTCTCTTTCCCTTCCATTTCAGAACCTTCAGCATACTTTACTTTCTCAGGCTTTTATCTTGGGGAAAAAAAACAACAAAAAACCAAACCAAAACCAAACAACAACAAAAAAGCTGGAAAAGTTTGGTTTTGTTTAAAAGGGAGCTGAGACTTCCTGACAATGGGATGACTCCAGCAGCTGGGCTTTTAAGGACACTGGAAATTACAAGACTCCTGATTAAATCTTAGATGTTGGCAAAGCCATCTTTCCCCTGAACAGTTATGATTTCTTTGCCTGTGGGTATCTCCGTGTTGAAATTCCTCTAAAGTTCCTGCTATGTCATTGAATTTGCATGTATTTCTTTTTGGTTCCTTCTCCATGCCCTGCCAGGGAGCAGACATTCCTGAAAATCAACTAACCACACTCCCATAACTTTACAGCCTGAAGACCTTGAAGCAAATGAGCCTTGAAGAGTAATTGTAGCATTACAGGCATCAAATGATGCTGAATTATGCAGTGCTTAGCAGAGGCTGCTTAGTGGATTGATTTGAGGAAGAATGTTGGATGGCGTGAGAAAAACATCACTTTTTCAAATGATACAGCAGCGCTCGCCAAAGCTCTCACTATGTTAGCAAAAAAAAAACAAGCAAAAAAAAGGAACTCTTCCTTTGGCTGTGTGTGTGGTGGGGCTGGATCACTGCAGTCCCATTTTAAACAGCTAAATCTGCCCTGGGAAAGGAGCACTCCTTTTAGAGTGCATTTCAGCCCACAAAATTAGACATCCACCTCTGGAGCATTAGTGTTGCTGTAAGAAGTGCTGAGAGTGGCTACACACCAAATCCAAGCACTTGAAGAAAAAGCATCATAGAATCACAGAATCTTAAGGGTTGGAAGGGACCTTGAGAGATCGTCTAGTCCAGCCAGGATTAATCAGGTTGCAGAGGCAAGTATGAACCAATGTTTCCACTCTGGTGGCTCAAATGCTGTGAGATGTGTGGACTTTAACAAAGATGCCTCTTCCTAGTATGATACATTAACTGCTATTGACTGTAAGATAGAGATTTTTGCTGTTTAAAGACTATTGAGAAAACATCTCAGCAGCACTATCACTAATCAACCCAAAAGAAACATAGCAGCAATAGAAATAATGAAGCAAACATGATGGATATGTGTTCAGAGGCTCATTGCAAGGGTGTAGATGACCTTTAAAGGCCCCTTCCCAACCATTCTACATTCACTAATCATTGACCATCTCTATGTGTTCATGTGTGAGGTATATCTACAGACTTTATGAATGGGCTTCAGTATTGCTATTATTTCCACTTTTCACATGTAGGAATCAAGCTGAAATCAAGCATTAATAAGCCAATGAAGAAGATCAACAGCTTGCTCAAGATCGCGCCAGAAATGGATGAGGACTGAGGGATGGGAAGCAGGTATTATCCTGACCAGACTGGCACAAGGTAGTGGCTTCCTCCTAACACCTTGGCATTGCATAGGATGTGGAAAACACAAGGCTGCTGTAACATTTGGAGGTCCTCTTTCATGGACAAGAACTTGAGAGAAGGTGGGAAAGGAACGGAAGAAAGGCTACTTAGGCCTTCACCTCTGCTTCATGGATACTGGTTGTATGATGTGAGTGATGGATGGGGCAGTGCAAAGAGCAGAAGCTCTGATGGATTGACCAAGAAATCTCCATGCAGTAGGTGTGCCAGCATGAGGGGCCATGCTGTGGCACCACAAGAGCAAATAACACTGCCACTCACAGAGCATCACTTCACATCTGAGTAAAAGCTCCATCATCCTCAAAGTGGGGGTAGTGTGTGCTACCTAGGAAACCAGGTTTCCTAGTGCTTACCCACCAGATTGTGCCATGTCCTCCCTTCCTGAGCCTCCCATGCAGGCTGGACAGACGGAAAAATAGTGAATGCCACAGCTTACCCCTGCACTCGATGAAGCAAGAGTTTGAGGGAGGACGGGGAGGAGGGAAGGATAAGCAGGTGACGCTCTAATTAAAGAGCCCGTGATAATGCCTCAGGCCAGTAGCTGGGCTGCTGGCATTTCCTGAGGGTGGGATGCTGCCAGCTTCACCACCTCCCAGCTTGCCTTCATGTAACTTTCAGACGTTGGCCACAGCCCCGCTGGCCAAACGGAGCCGTGTCTGAGTCTATTATCCTGCTTGCGTGCATGTGAGGAGGTGGAAACAGAGGCTTTAAGTAACCTTTTGGCTTGCCACTCACTGTTGGGTGTTTAAACACAGGTGTCTGCCGCTGTTGACACTGAGTGATAAGTGGAGACATTTTTTCCAGTGGAAAGAATCTCAAGAATTTCCCTGTTCTCTTTTTATTCTTTTTATTTCCCCCCCCCCCTTCAGCATCATGGTAAGGAGACAGTTACCAGGGGTGCGAGGTGGCGGGGCATGAGGCAGGCATGGGGTGGTGCTGATTTAATAATCAGATCCTCTCTTATGAGAGCAGCCGCTCCAGTCCCAAGATTCAAAAGCTTGTTAAAATTGAAGTCTCATTCCCTTTCTGCACCTCCAGTTCTCTCTCATTGCTGATCCTTAATGCAACAGCCCCTGACTTGCAAACTGGTTCCCCAAAACAGCAGCCAGCAGCCTCCTCCAGGGATTAATTATCCCTCTGGAAGCAGGAGAAGCTGAGCCTCCCTTCAATGCTGTCTGCATTACTGAGGATGCATTTGCACCTTCGCATCCAGGCTCACAGTTCAACTCCCTCCTTGACCCTCTCAAAGAGAACAGTAAAGCACTCTGAGCAGCTGGGAGAAAAATGTTTGGATGTAAAATATTAAAACAACACCTTCCTAAAACAGAAAAAGTAGACACGAGCTAAGAAAGGGTCCTCTTTCCCTCCTTCCTTGCCTGTCTCATGGCACTGACCTGCCACCAGAAAACAATGCAGACCCAAAGGTGTCATTACCAGAAAGCTCCTATTATTGTTTTTACACTTCAGGTCATTTCTTACAACATTCAAGCTGGCTAGATTTCTCCCCTCAAGAGAAACCAGGCCTGCTTTACTCTGGTACACCCTGGGCAGCAGGAGGAAGACCCAGTGACCCCACATGCAAGTGCTTACACACCCTTCCAGCACTGTGTACCAAGGGGAAAGTCTTGTCTCACAACAAGCAAGCTGGATATCTGCACATACACGTGTGCAGACACATGTGTGTGCAAACACAAGGGGCTGAGATGCTCCTACACACACACAAGCACATCCCTGCATGTGCAATTGCTGCCAGGCAATGCTGCCCTCCTACTCTTAGGACTTTGTTGAGTGCAGCCAAACCACCTACAGCCCTCCTGCTGGTACCCAATGCCTGAGTGCAACTCTCCCTCTTGGGGTGACTGTAATAAGCAGGCATAATTCTTGACATAGGATGGAAAACATGAATGCTCTTAAAATAAACCCTGGTGCAGTGGAAAGCCAGGCCCAGGGGGACTAAACCAAGCACCCTGGGACACCAGCTTACCTAATGCATTCAGTGGGGCAGGGCCAACCATACAAGTGACTAACTGTCTGTCTCTGCAGCTCCTTGCAGCAATAAGTGGCTCGGAACACCAGCCACCCTCTGCCCCAGGAGATGAGGAGACACAGGGTTCCTGGACCAGCAGCAAGCTACTCCATCTAACAAGTGTTGTTTTCATGGAATGCTGCATTACAAAAACCCCAAACCCTTACTGCAACACAACATTGGCCTCTCTTGACACGTCTGCTCATGAGCTTGGAAGATTTTGGTGGCAGCGAAGGACAGGTTGAGGCCCTTGTTGCAGGCACTGCCACCTCTGCTGGAGAGGGTATGAATCTGGGGTCTGAAACTCATAAACAGCACATTTTCTTCCTAGATAGATACCTCTCCTCAGTGCCAGCCCACTGGAAACTGCCCCATGTATCCCTCCCATGTCATGGGAAGGGAGTGATAGGGGTTGTGAAGGAAAAAGCAAACAGGCATGTTTCGAGCAAAAGGATAAAGAGGCCAAACCACAGGTGAAACATTACCACCTGAAGGGAAAAAAAACCAAACAAAACAAACAGATAACAACATTAGTCACCACCCAGCAAAAGACCTGAAGCCTTCTCAGCTTGCAGAGACTATGAGGAGCCTTCTATCCTCACCACCCTCCTCCTCCTTCTTCCCATGCCCCTGCCTTTTTATGATATGGCTTATGACAAAACTACTTATTAAAGGAACTACACAACTGAGTTCCTAACTCTTTCCATGGTGGATTTTTCCAAAGCCTCACACTTATCAGGTACTTGTGCTGGAGACATCAGTTACTTGTCACAAGCTGTGTTGCGTGGTTGTGTTCTTTTAATGAGGCCTTGGCTCCTTAATTGGTCTCATGCTTTGCTGGGAAAGCTCAGTCACATGGGTTCAAAGGTAATCCAGGAAAAGTACTATCAGCGTGCCCAATTACAGGGGCTGGCACTGCCTTTAGTATTGAACTACACCCACAGCCTTGAGACCAGCATCCCAGGAAGTCAGTCGGTGAAAGGGCATCTTTACACCTCTCAGTGCAGACTGGCACTAGCTCTACAATTCCTGGCTCATGTGCCTCATAGAAAACACAGTAAAGCCCACATGTTTGCTGCCTCAGGATTGCCCCGGAAGTCCACATCATGGCCAAGGAGGCACGTGGGAGCCTGTATGTAGCTACCTACTGCCTTCTGATATGCTTTTGAGTACCCAAGGTACCTGCCCAAGTCTGACAGATATGGTCCAGGACCTACAAGAGCAGCATTCTCGGGCACAGGTGGCTGTACTCCTGCTTCACACCACCCAGATGCACCAGGATGCCAGACAGACCTGCATGGGTCTGCCACCACTCACTAAGGGGTCACTGTTAGTGGGAACCTGTCAGGCCTTGACCCGTGCAATTGCCACAAATCAGCCAGGGAAGTTTAGAAACAACAAGTGGTTGGCTCCCATGTGCAACTTTGGCTGCCAGCAAGGGGTTGGCACTCACAGAGCAAAATTGTAGTAGAGTAGCTCCCAAGAGATCAAGCATCGTGGCAGGTTTCGAGCCAGGCACCACACAGACACATGTTAGAATGCACAACACAGGTGAGTGTGTGCTTGCATGAAGCACACGTGTGTGAAGCAGGTGGCTGGGTGAGCATCAGGGCTGGAAGAAAAACATTACCTATTTCAGTTTGTCTGTTTCAGGCTTTGCTCCATTTTCTGTAAAGCAAAATCACCTACCCAAAATAAAAAAGCAAAAACCCAAGACCCAACAGAAAAAAAACCAAAACCACACTTTAACTGTAGCCCTGGGTCACCTAACCCAGCCTCAAATCTTCTGGTAAACAAGATGTGTAATGACAGCCAGCGGGCTTCTCCAACATCTCCACATGCTTGTAATATGTAAGGCAGCATATGAAATCTCTATCTCCGTATAATTAGGAGTGCTTAGAGTGGTGACTCAGACATTCCAGCACGCTTTTCTTGTCGTCGGTGTACAAAATGTAACTTTACTCATTTTTTCCAATGACTTTGGACTTTAAAAACAGTAATTAGCAACGACAGCTTGTTATCAGCTCCTGTCGGTAACCTGTCCTCCCGCCACTCCTCCACTGTATTTCAGTTACAGGAGAAGCTTTGGCAGTCATTTCCCAAGGCTCGCTTTTGTCCTCAGCCAAGTGAGGAAAACAGGTCCTAAACCTGCAAGCCCTTCCACATATCTTTATTTTAACCACTTGAAGGAACTCCAGACTGGGCCTTTATGTGGCATGGTGAACAGCAGGCAAGACATGAAATAAAAAATCAGAGGCAATATTTTCTCATCTCGCTTTCTAGTTACGGCTGTGCAAGCCATCGACAGATGCAAAGTGAAAACACCGTCCTTGCTAACTATGCCTCTCTTAACCATCTTTTTACAGTGGCTTTCATCTGCTCTGCTCACAAAGCCTTTTACCACATACCGCTTTATCTGCAGCCAGATGAAGGGCAAATGACAATCTGCTACTTATGACCACTCATGGGCATTCAGCCTGTGAAACATTTCAAAGGGTGTTACGAAGCTTGGGTTTTGTTAGGGGACAGGGGATGCTGCTGATCTCTCTAGCATGCTAGTGGGACAGACTCATTGCAAGACCTCAGCAGAAGAGCTTGAAAGATTGGCATCCCCTTAATATCTGTGGGAAGTCTCTAGCCCAGACAACCTGCAAGGCTGAGCCATCACTGATAGCACTTGTATTGGGCATGTGTGGGAGCTGAAACAATGCTCAAAATACTTAAATCCACAAGATTTTAATGTGGAAAAATTAATGTGGAAAGAAAACATTTCCTGAATAATTCAGGGGATTCCTGTTAAGTAGGTTGTGCTTGTCTGCTGTTTGTTACAGTGGAGCTCCTATGCGCACAGAAAGATAGTGGTACTGTGTAAGAGCCACCTATAGCCAGAGGTTTCTCTGTGAGGAAAACCAGGTATGTGGGAGTGATGGAGAAAACAGGATCAGGCCCTGCAGCTGGGCTGGAGATGAGAGATGGGAAGTGTATTTAACCTTCTCAACCTAACTGCTTTCCTCAGCTGTGGCAGGATGAGCTTCATGAAGTTTGGGGGTTTGTGAATCTCTCTAGCTAATTTGAGGTTCAGAAAATGAGTTCATGAACGCTTTTTTCTTACACTTTAAACAGATGTCCTCCCAAGAGCTCTTCAAACCACATGTTTTTCATGCTAAAGGTACCCTGTGCTGTGTGTTTTTTTCAAGAAAGCTCTCACCTATGTCAGGTAGCATCTCCAGCACATGCCTGTCTCTTGGTATGATCAAAGTCAATAGGATATCTGGGCTGGATAGTTGTGAGTTGGAATGCAAGTGGCCCAGAACTGGACCTGTCTAGGAGGCAGAAGTCGGTTCTGCCTTCCTCTCTCTCCTCCTCCCACAAGTTAAGCTAGCACAAGCAGCACGTAGGTGGTACAAGCTGCGTGTGCTTTGCCCCTGCAGACTCTCCTTCCACCTCCACAGTCTTCACTGCACACTCTTGCCATGTTTTCCTCGTTCTTCCCATTCCCCCTTAGGGTTTTTTTCACCCTGTTGTGTCACTTCATGTCAGAGACACTTTGATAGTTTGGAAGATTTTTGTGGCCGTTGAGGAATGTGAATTTTAACAGCAAACTCAGTGCACTGGGCACATGTGGAATGACTGGCCACGGATGCATAGACCCTTTTATGCTATAGAAATGAAGGCGTTGATGTGTGAAGGGGCAAACCCAACAGGGCAAAAGCACAACAGAAACTAGATAAGGTTCAGCTCATCTAGCTTCAGTTACCTGAGAGTCAGGCATGCAAACTACATGGTTATCTACATCTTTCTGCTAGTGAGAGCTGGAGGACCTCCAAGAAGTCATTCTTTTCAGATAGGCTGTTAAAATGAATCACCTTCTCAAGGTATTTACCTCCTTCTGTGGAGTACAGGAGGAGACTAAACAATTTTCTCAGGCTAGACACCCAAGTTTTCATTACAATTGGAGGCAGTTGAGCAGGACTAGCATAGTACCAGGGTGAGAAGTGCCATCACATCACAGGGTCTGCAACTGGGAGCTGTTTGCTGGCTCCCTGGGAGAAATTCAGCCAAGTGAAACATCTCTCCCTACAGCAGTAGCACTGAAGATTTCCTCTGACCAGGTTTCTTCAAAACTGACTGCTTTTTCATCATGATGGAAACCTCTCCTGTAGACAAATGTCTAAGGTTTGTTGTAAGAGAAAGGTATGGAAAGTCAGTGATGGCATGTCCCTATAAAGCACCAAACACTCAAGTCAAATAATATACTTGATGCAAACTCTGGCCAATCATATTTTACAGAGGTCAGTAATAGGTACTGAGGTTTAGCTGCTCAGATTAAGCAAGGCACAGGCAACAGGAGGCTGTTACTTGGAAAACTAGCAATGATGCTGGTGGAGAGGAGCATATGAGCAGGATGCGGCAACAAGTGCCTGCTGGGCAGCTCAGGAAGGCCCTGAAATGAGCCAGGACAGCCCAGCTGTCTGTCCAGGAGTGCTGGTGAAATGCACAGTGGTATGCAACATGGCTCTCCTTTACTGCACGCAGGTACCCACAGCAGACATAGCCAGGAATCAGCCTCCGAGGTCTGTGGATTTCGGTAAATCTCATTTCAGCTCAGCTGAGCTTCCCATGAATAGACAGGTCATGAGATTGAACATTACAAAGTCCCTTTGTCTTCGGGTGCAGGGGATAATAGACCCAGCACGGATCTGCTGAGCTTGGAGGGGAACTGGCGAGCCTCTGCAAAGCCTCCCCTTGGTCCTGTCATCAGAGTAAATTTGTGCACAAGACCCTGCTCTAAAGCCCCCTCTGCTTCCCTCTCTTGTGAGAGTACCCCAAATGCCATCAGATGGATCATTCCCAGATTAAACCCACCAATTCAATGTCAGAATGTGCCAATTGCTTTAAAAGGCTGTGTGGAGGGTAAAGCAAGCTGTGGGCACTGGAGCACAGGAAGGTCAGGGGGCTGAGAGCCAAATCCCACATGCACATACATGGACATGCATGCACAGCCCTCTTGGCACACCACAAAATGTTTCCTCACCTGAGAGTGCAGGAGTAGCAGCTTCACATCTGCAGCCTGCTCAACCACTCAACTTCAGTCAGGTCACTTCCACCTCATGAGACACAGGGGTGTTACCACTCTGGCCACAGAACTGCAGCTGTTTTAGCTGGAGGAAAATGCCACTGTAGCTCTCATTGAAGGAGGGATTGGTCCTCACCCCCACAGGTAGCATCCAAAGCAGACTTGACAGCCATAGCACTGGCAACAACCACAGTGGAAAAGAGTTGTCAAACACTGCTCAGGAAGGCTGATATTTGTTGAGCTGATTGTAACCCGCCTGGCTCACACTTCTGAATGCAGAGAACCTGTGGGGAAGAGTTTAAAACCCCTGTAATACAACCACTCTTTTTGCCTCTCCCAGCACAGCTGGAGAAAGCTGCAATCCTGGGCCTTCTCCTCACCCCCTCTGAGCTGCTCCCAGCATAGAACACAGCAGGAGTGGGCTGTTCCGTGGCAGTGACCACTCTGGGGTTTTATTCCTATGGTTTGTGTTGTACTGATCCCCATCTCTGCAGGTCAGAGCCAAAGGCATCATCCGAGGTGACCCCAGAAAAGCCAGGGAGCTGCCACGCTACAGCTAGTTGAGGCAATGGCTGCTTCTCTGTCTCATCAGGTTGTGGCACAGCTGTAGGCCATGTGCATGTGGCTCCCAGCATGGATGGCAGCCATCATGCCCACCAGCCTGTGGCCATGAAGGCACCCGGCCCATTGGGATGTTTGAGAGAGAGGTGGTTACTGGCAGGACACACTCTGGGACTCGGACAGAGCAGGAAATACCTGAGCTCCTGAGCCAGTCGAGGGCAGAATAAAGGAGGAAGTAGTGAAAATAAAAGCAAAGCTGCTGTGACATTTTCATGCTTGGTTTCCGACATCCTCTCCCTCTTGCACACTTGACTTCCTTGCTTACTTTTATCAGATGAAGCTGATGAGCGCTGCTGCAGCGGCAACTCTGTGTGGTTACAGCTCTGGCAGCGAACAAGTGCTCAATGCATGTTTCCTTTGTGGCTTCCCTCCCCACTCTGACTTCCCACCCCTCAGGGCTCTTAAAATAGTGTGTTTGACTGTGTTATGCCTTAGCTGTGAACGCTGCCTGTTGCAATGTTCTGCCTGTGTTCACTCCTCCAGGCTCTGCTCTCTTGGCCCACCAGCCACAGCTATCTTTCCCCTCTTCTTGTCCTGCCTTTGCTGTCTTTAGTAGACAAAGGAGAGGTCTCTGACCCCAAGTACAGGCAATACAGGGCTGGGGCTTTTTGTTTTAACACGGAAAAAGCACAAAACAACACTTGCAGGGCTGATAATGTGGGCTGAGGGAAAAGCTCTTCACTGACAGGATAAAGTCTAATTTGAAACAACAAAACAACCCCAAACTTCTCTTTCCTTCACCCCACTCCTTCACCTTTTAGAGTCATTGTAGGGAAGATGGCACAGAGGACAAGGGTTTGTGGTCCCTCCTACACCAGGAGACAAACCAGTTCACCTCCCAGGGCTTCCCAGCAGCTGCTGGTAGCAATGACCTACACCTCCTGGGGTGTGGTATCAGGGCCTTGTCAGTGGCTCTAGCTCCACCAAGTAATTTTTGTTGTTGATGTTTCACTAGCAAGGGTTATGGCTCAATATACATATTCAGGCTCTAAAGCTGCTCTGTCTCCAGTTCTGGCACCCTAACTGCACCAGAGTATTACAAACAGCTATCCCAGGCTTTCAGCTTCTACCATGGCTGGAGCATGTCAGGGCAGCATGAAAAAGTCAAGCCCTCCTTGCCCCTTTCTCCAGGTGAATTTCCACCTAGTGAACATTAGGAGCTGTGGAGGAGGGTCAGGCATCCCGGTGTATGCCCTAACTGCACATCCAGTCCTTCAGGCGTGAAACCACAAAGACTTTAGGCAGCACAGCCCCCACTATCACACCTTACAACCTCATCCCATCCTTCTCCCCCCATCTAGCAGTCACCCACAATACCCTTCCTCACTTTGCAATGGCTCTCATTTTCTCCAGCTCTGCTCAACAGCACATTGACACACAGCACTACCACCAGACCTAAGCATTTCCTGGGCGAAACAGGTTTCTCTGCACTCAGTTCCTGAAACCTCTTCCCTCCCCCACTAAAAAACAGGCTCACAAGCTTTCGTTTTTGTTGTAACCACTTTGAGCTTACTTCAGCAGAGCTGCTCTCCACCTAGGCTTGCACAGTCCCTTCTGAAGGTGGACAATAGCTGTAGAAAAGAATGACCTTTTTAACCAGAGGGGCTGAAAAGCCCATGCTCTGTGCTGTCAACACTCCTGGCTTCTAGGGGGGCCTGCCTGCACAGAGCTGCAGCTCAAGAGACATTCCACACCTTCCCATACAGCCCTTCTACTTCAAGGAGCCCCAGCACACTTCATACCTGCCTGAGAATACCTAGGCAAAGAAAACCTGAACCAGGTCACAGCAATGCCCACATTCCCCCATCCCTTAATGCAGTTTTTCACCAGGAGACCCTAAACGCAGGGCAACAACCTCGCAGCAAGATGAGTAGACATACATTCACATGTTCCTGGAAGCACAGATGCAGGCAACCATGGAGGCAGAGAGGTATGTAATTAAATTCTGCAGTGCTTCTCACGGGTCCAGGCCTAGAACTCTGGTTTCCTAAAACTGTTCCTTTTCTGCCCAAATGCAAGCCAAAAGGCACATTTTGAACCATGCAACAGCCAGAGCTTTTCTCCTGAAGGATTTAGGGATAGTAATGGCTTTTATCTATACAGAGATGCTTGGTGCTCAGGATTTCTTTTTGAGAGCTCAGAGTATTTGCATTACAGGGGATTGCACCTCACAGCCCTCAGCTCGTCCCAGGTGACTAGGCTAGCATATAGGAGATTTGATTTTGATTGTGCTTCCAGGCATCTCAAAGCAGATTGCAACAGGGATGAAAGTCCATATCCTTGGCTGCTGATAACGTCCTACAGGGACTGAAATAGGAAGGAGACAGCTCGCTCAGCAACTGGAAGGCATTCCTAGTTCTGTTTCTTGTAATAATGACGAACACTGTTACACAACGGCAGGACTTGGACCTGTATCCAGGAAGGGTGGCTGCTCCCCACGTGCAGCATCGATGGTGAATTATCTTTGCACTCAGGCAGAGCAGCAATTTTGTGTAGATGCATCCAAACACAGGTAAAGCCAAATGCCCAAATTTAATCTGCGTAGTGTTTCAAGGGACTGTGTGCTTCGATTAAGCCAATACATACCAAAAACACCAAATGAAGTATTTGGAAAAGTGAACGCAGGCTGAAATAAGCAGGGCAGCAGAACACAGCTTGCTGTGCCATAAATTGCAGCTACCAGGCAAAGCTTTGAGAACAAATGCCTTAAGTTTAAATGAGAGCCAGATGAAAGCCATTGCTCTATGCGCAATGAAAGGTCCTTATGCCACCCATCAAGTTCTTGGGATGACTTGGGGTCACCCATTCAGCAGGCAAGACTGTTTTCATTTGGTGATACATATTCCAGCTTGACTGTACTGGCTGGAGCTAAGGACTAGGGAAGAGATCCCTCCCCACCACCACTCTCCTGCCAGCACTGCTCCAGGCTGATGAGGCAGATCCCCAGGCAGAAGGAGTCCCGCTTAAGAGGCCAACCTTTCTGGTCTGGCCCCAAAATAGCATGATGAATCAGGGAACAGAACAGCTTCATTCTGACATAAGCCCGAAAAACCTGTTTACATGGAAGAAGCAGACAAGTTCAGTTCATTTGCAGTTTCCCTAACCAGTGCTGTATTTGAATCACAAATGTTCTGGGGCTGGACTAAACATCTTCACCTATTTCATAACATTTCAACTTGCAAATGCTGCAGCAGCTTCTACAAGGAAACTAACTCCATGACTAAGGAGAGGGGGAAAAATCCTCAATAAAATGAAGGCACCTTAGAGGTTGATTGAAGAAAAGGAGAGGCAAGCTTCAACATTGCATTTATGTTTCTATGGCATAAAACACCAGCAAGGGCTGAGCATGATACAATTCATCTTTGATCTGTGTGGCTCATGTCCAACATGCCCTCAGTTCAAGCATTAAATCTGAGGGTCATTAGCTAGTGTATTTAAACCAGTCTCATGTAAACAATACTCTAGTCTCAGCTCAGTCTGTTTGCATAGGTTAAGATTACAGTCTGGTACTTGCCAAATCACAGGAACTTCTCTCCCTGTATCTGAAAGATAGGGGTATTCCAGGACATTTGCATCTTATCATGGAATTCTAGTGGAAAATTTAATCCCATTAAGTACACAATTGAATTCCTCAATCCTGGTGTGGTCAGAGTCCTCCACCCAAGACAGTGTCTTGATACCAAGCAAGTTCAGAATCACACTCAGAAATGGCATTTCCTTCAGGCCCTTCTCTGGCGGCATTGGGAGCTATAGCCCACAGCCATTGCCATGTGGCAAGTTACAGCCAGCTACAAGAAAGGCTGACCTCTGCACTCAACATAGCCAAAGCAGTCAACCCCAAGTAGTTCAGCTGAGACCCTAACTGCACAGTATGGCAAGACTTACCTTCATGCTTGGCACTTACGGCAGAGCAAGAGCACACACAGGGAACACACACAAGTACTGCGTAAGTACTAGGAGCAGCTACGAATAGCCTTTGCTCTCCACTAGTTCACACTCTGTAAGGTCGGGTAAGGGGTTAGACAGATTGCAGCTAGGCGATTACAGACATAAATACAGATTCTTTTTCAGGACCAAGTAAGTTGGAGCACCAGTTTGCTGCAGCCTTTCAGAAAGCAATAAGCAACAGCAGCAATATGGAAAGATGCTGCTCCTCAGACTACATTGGGTTAGACTTACAATCCCCCTGGCCATGCTCTGAGGTCTGCCACATGCATGAAACTAGTGTCTCCAGGTTTCTAGAACTGCCTCAACTGCTATACATGATTCCCTTCAAACATTTGGATTAGCCTTACAACTCAGCACACCTCAGAACCTGAAACACAAGGACTGGCCATTATCTGGAAGGTTGACCATCTCAACCTGCTTCAGCAGTAAGGACTGAGCCAGTATGTTTGGAAAGCATTTTCAAACTTTATTTACAACTGTCACAGTGACAAAAATGTAGTTTGAAAAAAATGCTAGCTTCTCCCTGAGGCTCAAAAAAGAATTACAGAAATATAGAATGTGTATCATACAACAGGAGGAGTTTTACTGGAGTGCTTTGTTCTTTAGATATGTTCGACAACATATAGAAATATACACAATACTTCCAAAAAAAGGATGCAGACAAATATGCAAGTCTTTAGGGCAGACAGCAGGTCTGAAGTCCAAGGATTGCCATCTCATTGCTGCCCACATGGTAAGATCTTTGATATACAGCTTTGACTTGATGGTACAGACAGTAGAGACCAATAGAGAATAACACTTAGAAATAAGACAGCTGGCTGGTATGCAGGTGTACAAGCTCATTCCAGTAAGACAGCAAGACTAGAACAAGTGTTACAGATACAACAGCTGAATCCATCGCTAGAGAAAATGGTATCACCACATCATGATCGTTCAGTGATCAACTATCCCCCAAGATGGGCAAGGAGCATGTATAACTGGGTCTGCATTGCTGGGCTAGAGGCCAGCCACACTGTAGAAACACTTGAATTTCTCCTGCTTTGTGCTAACTCACCTCCAAACTCCTATCTATCTGAAACTGTTATGCAGAGCCAATAAGTTATTGCCATTATGTTTAAACACAAGCAAGACAAGACTAAAACAATCCCGCCAACATGTTAAAAGCGGTTCCCAAACCCCACCAGCGTTTAACTACTCATGAGGTATTAAAAATACAAATACACACACGTCCAAATAGATTTGAAAAATGGAACCAGTTACAAGCAAGGGTGGGGTGGCACTGGGATTATTATGAAAGTTTGGTTAAGGCCTTGACGTCTTTTTCTCTTCCATGACCACAGATTTGGTTTAGGTGATAACTGTTCTCATCCTATACCAAGACCGACTAGCTCCCGAGCTGGTCTCTGAAACTGTGAGACCACTTTCCAGGAAAGCAGTGGGTTATGCTGGCAGTAGACTGGCCCGTTCCCCAAACAGACACAGATGACTTCTCCTTGAAGCAGGATATGGCAAAGAGGATGCAACCACAGACTTTGCAAGCCACTCTGCACTTCAAATACCCATGAATGTTTCACCCTTGCTGTGATGCACAGACACATCTTGTCTCAGGATACTCAGGGTAATCCTTCCTCAACAGACCCCTCCTGCAAACCCCCATTTACCACTGGTGATCCACACTAGATCTGGTGTTTTGTCTTTGGATTACCTCCAGGTCTGAACAACACTCCCCATCGTGCCTACCCCTACCCAGCCCACCCTTCACTGAGGAGGCCCTGCAATTCAAAGTTGATCCTTCACGCTGGCCTCTCAAGCCCATTGACCAGTAAGTTGGAGACCCTACAGCCTCAAGGACAGCAAGGTAAGGAGGCTTTGGGTGCTGTACAAAACAAAACCGATCACAGCAGCCTCAGCAAACAGGAGAGAATGAGGCGTTCAAACCTACATGAGCTCTTGCTGCAGACCAAAGTGTCTTTGCATCCAATGCACATTTCCTCACGCTAACCACCTGCAAGATAAACTAGGGCCTTGCAGTAGAGATGACAAGCAGCAGCCTAACATTATCCTGCAAATACAGCTGTTTAGCATTGAAAAGTGTAAAGGCAAACAGAGGGGGAGAAAACAGCTTTGGGAAATGTGGCCGGAAAACAGGCTCAACAGCGAGAGCAAGAAACCCCACTACTCCTATGGATGCTCACATTGCCCTAGGAGGAGCCAAACCATGGAGAGCTACAGGCCCCTCCTCAGTAGAGCGTTTAGCCGTGCTTCACTACAGACACCCTTCCACCCCCCAATACATAAAATGGAAGCTGTAAGAAAGGCAAATCTAAGAGATGACAGCTCTGTTCTCACGCTTCTAGCCAGAAGCAGCTCCTGCCTGAACACTGCCACCTCCAACCTTTCTCCCCCTCCCCGAGCTCCCCCCTCCAGCGGCCCTCCCTCCACATGGTCACTCTCTGCCATGCGCTTGGAATTTCACTGCAGCCTCCTCAGAAAAATACAGATAATGATCTCGAGAACAGCAAACATTTCTCTGCGTTACTTCCTTCCTCAGGAGGTCTGGTGACACCGAGGGCTTCAGTTCTCGATACAGAGAATACAAAAAAACTAAGATCTCGCAGGTGCAAAATTGAACTTGTCTTTTTTTTTAAAAAGACTTTCAGAAGTGTGGCTCTTCCTTCAGAAGGGTGTGGTGCCTTGCCTTTCCTCAGATGCCATTTATTGCTCCTTGTTGTCTTTCTTTGCATCTTCACAGTTTTCTTCCTCCTCTTCCTCCTCCTCCTCCTGCACAAGGAACTCTTCGGGTGGCCATCTCAGTTCACCGCTCTCCACATCGCCCTCCGTCGGCTCCACCACGATTGAGGGCAGGCGGTCCTTCAGCTTACAGTAACGGTCAAAGTCTGAGGGATCAGGGAAGATCTGAAAGAGACGAGAGAACAGTCTGTGAGAGGGGCTGGGCCGTGTTCCAGAAGTCTTGGCCAAAACTCAAGGCACTTGGGTCTTCAGAACAGAGTAGTCTGGACAGAGTAAATCACTGAGTGGTGGGAAGACTAACTTGTAAATAAGGTTCCCTGATCTCCAAATATTGGAAATGAGCACTGCCCAAGAGGCTTGCAAAGCACGCACTCACTTGGGTAGTGCTCAGTAAACAGGCATCTGCCCTTTTGGATATTTATCCAAATGCCTCCCCACCCCCTTCCCCTGCTTTTTGCATTAATGCTCATGAGTTTGGACACTGAGCTATCTCGAGTGGAGAATCTGGTATCTCATTTCCTGCTGCTGGTCAAGCTACACACAAGAACAGGCTTGTGCTCCAAGCTCTGCTGCTTGAAGGGAGAATAGGCACATGGCAACTCAGTGCTAGAGTAGCCCAGACCCTTACAGCAAGGGCCTGCATCTGGTATTGCTCCAGGGCCACAGAACCAGGCTGAAAGAGAAGTTCAGCTGCATTTCAGACATTTTTTTGCAGTGTTCTGAATGCTACACAGCTACCATACATCAGCACCGAAACTCAACAAGAAGACACTCATTTTATGGAAGGTTTGGAGACTGGACAGTATTTTTTCAGGAAAGAGGCATCTGTGGCACAGCCAGCAATTATGCACCATATTCCTTGTGCAAGTACTAGGACCACCCTCTTATCTGCAACCCTCAAAGTGCACAGTGCCCTTCCCTCCTACCCACAGCTTGCCAGAGAGGCACAAACTCATTCACTGCAGCAGCACCACTGGGCAGTGCCAGCAGTGACGCTGGGATGAACACTTTGATGCTACTAGGAACTGAGGCAAATACATGGGTACAGGAAGGATTGTCACTGAAGTGCAGTATTAGCAGAAGCTTTGCATTACTAAATCGCAATGTGAACAGAAAAGGCTGCTGTTAATTATAGAGATGCCCTACTAGGGGGACAGCTTCAGACCCCAGCTCATTCAGAGAAGAACTGCTGGGTGACAAGAACCAGTTGCCAGATCAGATCTCCTGGATGGTAACCAGAAGATTAAACAATCATTACTTGTTATCAGTGGACTCTCTCCACTGTACAGTTGCATTTAAACATCTTAAAGAGACAATGACCAAATGCATTCTCCCCTCAAGGTTGCTGATGGGGTGAAGAGCCAGGCACCGTACCACTCTGAACAGCAGCTCCATTCAAGGGAGCCACAAGAGCATCCTTGCAGGGAACAGCACTGCCAGTCTCAGACGGGCACACTGCTTGTGGATGCCTCAGTTTGAGAGAAAGATCTGATCTGTTTCGATCTCTGTGCTTCCAGTTACAAAAGCAGGTTCCCCACCCAAGAGTCCTGAGCATTAACCATGAAGCACCATTCTCATGCCAATTGTGCAGGTACTCACCACCTTGGGAAGCCCTGGCTCAAATCCCAAAGCTGAATGACATCTTGTCAGCTTGTTCTACAGCCTGACAACTATGACCTACACCATTACCTCCTTGGCAATATTCAGTCTTCTACTGTTCAGCTACATTTGTCCCTGGCATCCAAAGCTTTGGAGCAACCAGGTTCCCAACCTGGGAAAGCCATGTGGCTGCCAACTAATACAACATCAGGCAAGGTAACTGAAGGTAAATGTACAATGCAGGGGCTGTCTGCACACATCCATCTGGTCCTGGGGACAGTGGTGGAAGAACCCAGCTCCCACTACAGGGCCTACCCTCCGTATGCTTTTCAGGTACACAACAGCATGCAAGGTCTTTGAAGGTGGCCATGTTAACATGGGTACTGCAGCCTGAGCTACTTGCTATTAGTCACAGTAACTGGGGTTTTTTGGAGCTTTGTGGCTTCTGCTTGGCCAAACAGAGGCAGTTGCAGACACGTGGTGCATTACTGAAGTACAGCCACTGGCTCTTAAGCATCAACTCGTTATCTAAATTCAGGATAGGAAAAAAATACCCTTGACATTACATGGTTTAGAAGATTGCAATGGAAAAAGAAGTGTGGTTCAGGAGGTTACATAAGCTGATAATGTCATGAAAATAGCCTCCTGTGCAAGAAAAATAGCAGTATAATAATTAAGCTAACCTTTGGCTGCTATCATTTTAAGCACACTAGGTCAAATTGGAGCAATTTCTTTGAAAATAGCCTGCCAGATTTTTTTTCCAGAAACTAAGTAGTAGTCATTTCCTTACAAACAAATATCCCTGAAATGTGGTGTGCAGCTTTCTTAATAAAAAAATCCCCTAGTACAATCTTATCTCAAACAGCTGCAGGACAGGCCGAACCCAAGAAGGTCAGGATTTTTTCCACTAAGTCATGCTTTTTAATCGTCGAGGCAGCATGAAATGAGATGTTGCAACTGCACTTTCAAGGGGCGTGGACAGTCAATGGAAAAAATACACAAAGGCAGATTTCCTTGCATGTGACAAGCAGAGTGACATGCCAGGCCAAGCACAAGGACTGAAGGGAAAAAAAAGGGGTTTGGATTAAGACCGTACATCTAGGGAAAAAGGGTGAATTTTACCCCACTGGTCTCCCTACTCCTAAATAAACTCTATCGCCAGACTTCTTTTTTTAATTAAAAAAAAAAAAGCAAGCACCACCTTTCTGCTGTTCCACACCAATACTGCCATGCTGCATTTGTTGGTCCCATACATCTCATCTGGTCCCACTCCAGATTGAGACAATGGGAAGGAAAAAAAACAACTCAAACTTGCAGCAAGGATCCCACTGGGAATGCTGCAGCTCAGCACTGACCTGTGAGTTCTGCATTCTTTGGCACAGCAGCCATAGCAGCTTGCTTAGCAAAACCTGCCATCAAGCCTTTCCACTCATGTTACAGGCACGTGGGAGGAAGATTTTTCATCTCCCCATCACCCAAAGAGCTCAGCAGCAATGGCTTAACTTCTTCCTCTCATTTATCAGAGCACCACCTTGCACACAGCTGAAGCAGATGCTTATTTCTGGCTGACATGGTCACTTGATGGGGAAAAAGTGACAACCACCAACTGGTAGTGAAGGGCTACCTAAGAGCAAATTTTGCAACAATTCTGTCCCCCTGACTTGCATGTTAAAACACAAGGGACTGTAACTGCTTCTGCAGAGCCACCTCCTTCCCCAGCTGAGCCTCAACTCCTGGCCTATGGAGAGACATCTAACACCTTTAGAGCCCACAGAAGACACTTCCTACACTATTCAACACAGCTTCTTGCTTGCAGATTATGTTTTGGGAACTGTTTTCCTTATGGATTGATCCAGATCTCATAAAAAATCAGCTGAACTCTTGTCTTGCAACAAGACACAGAACTTCAAACAAATATTGAAATGATTTTAGGAAGATCATGTTTGCCTCTGTTTCAGATGATCTAGCTCTACTATCCTTGAATGAAGTCTTGGCAACAAGAATGGAAAGTTTTCATTGCCCTGGGGAGGCTCATACTCTCTCTCAGCATCCACAGGGACAGAGAATCAGCAAAAGCAGGAGAGATATCAGACATAGCACTACCATAATCTAAGTGATACTTGTAAACTCAAAACAACTTCCATACACATGCACTCCATACCAACAGCCATAGTTAAAATGTTTGCCTCCCCTCCCATGAGGTTGAAAACTACTTCAATTATATTACAGGGAGACTAAGGCAAATGAGATCTTTCCAAATTAAGTTACTGTTTTGGTGGAAAGCTTTGCTTCACTGTGGTAACACTATACAAGACTGAAGAGCCTGTACCGAGAAGCACATCACTTCAGGTACAGGACACACCCCTGATGTACACATCTTATCCTCCTGGTACTATAAAGCTAAGTTTTGTGCCTCTTCAGGAGTATCAAACCCATATTCCAAATCCCAAAGCAGCATTTAAGTTCTTAAAATAAAACTTCACTGTCACTGAGAAGCACGGCAAGCTCATTTCAGGAAATATTTAAAACATCTCTCAGCAGCCTCTTTGGAGGAATTTTCCAGCTGTAAGAAGCAGTGCTAACACAAACATTTGCTCACACAGTAGTCATGACTCAAAACCGAGCTCCATCTAGTATGCACACAGCAGCCTCTGACTCAGGTTTATGAACGATGACAATTCCCCAGTCATGCACAGATTGCCCTATCTTGGGGGACAGTGGTAGGGAAACTTCATACATCATAACAATTTTCCATCAGAGTAACAAGGCATCAAGTAGGGAGGAAAAAAAACCCACACACCGAGATGTTCCGATTAGCTGCCATCTTCAGTCTGCACTTTTTTTGCATAGCATAGCTGTGAATATGATTAGTTTTGGCTCTGTTTATTCCATATCCTGCTCCTGCCTTCGTTTAAGGTCACAGAAACTGGAATACACATTGACTCAGCCTTCAAATTGTGTCTAGTATCTATGCATCAGATACACTATGTGAACATGTTACCCTAAACTCACTTGATACCACCACCATTTTGCAGCTCAGTCTCAAGACCCATACTAGTGGGCACCAGCTCCAATACAGGATTTCCCTGGAACAATCTGTGCAAGGGTGCACGGACATGAAGCACCTTAAAAGCAAACAAGTCAATTACAGAGGAAGCTGAACTTCCATTCTTCACCACCAGCCAGCAATACCATGTCAGTTACATGCCAGGTCAGTAGCATGTTGGTCCCCCAGTCCCAACTGGACAGATGCAGCTCAAACCCCTCAGCACAGTGCACCACAGCTCCCTGGGGAGGCCATGGCTTCACTGGTGCTGTTGATGAGGCGTTGCATTCACCAGAAATAGCTCCCCCAATGTGACCCAAGCTTTTGCTATAGACACTGGTTGGAGCGTTAAGCCTATTTACCTAGATTCAGTCAGTCTGACGTGATTCACAGCTAGCTGTGGCTGTGATTAACCTACACAGATCCGAGCATGATGTGATCATGACTTAAAAGAGCTCAAGTTCCCCATGACAACCAAACCCCAGCTGATGGCACAAGGCAAGCTCAGCCTCCACAGGCCAATCTCCTGAAAGGGAGGCTAAGGTCCCCCAGGCCCCATAAGCTGGACAGACAGTCGGTCTGCGGCAAAGCAGCATACTCAACTTGGGACACAGTCTTGGCTCAAAATAAACGCTTCAGGCAGCAAAGTTATTTCAGTTGTGCTCAGACCTTGCTCTGCTTCCAGGAAGCAAGGCAGGATTCAGGTCGAAGCACTGTTTTGACAACAGCTCTGCAAAATGATTCATTCAGTCTTGGTTTCAGAAACATCGTTCAATGCTGCTGTGAGATGGCATCAGAGGACAAGCCAGCAGAATGCTGATGAGAATGGGTGTATCTAGGGGCTGGAAAATAACAAGTGGCACATTAGCCCCAACTGGCAGTGAAAAAGGCCCAGCTCTCCAGAGACTGCCAGGCAGGAAGCACACAACACCCTCTGTGGGCACATCTGTTTGTATCAGGGGCATCTTGAGCCATCAGCTACACTTCAACGAGTTTTTTTCTTTAGTAAGTCCCATGGGAATTATGGGACATCTATTAAAGATCCAGAAATAGCTCTTCACTGCAGGCACAAGACACAGCATGACATCATCTCTTCGGCTGCATCTTCTGTTTTGTCTATGCCACACTGTTCTGAGACTCATGCTTCAATTTCACCATTCACTTCTGTTCAGGTCCTCTAAGCCTGTTGGCCGAACCATTACCGGGGGCTCTGAGAACAGCTTTATGTCACACATGCAGTTCTACAAGCTGCTTTACATAGAAAGGTTTTGTGTGTTAACTGGAAAAAGGCATTTCTATGCTGAGAAAGTACATTTTGCAAGTGAAACCATACAAACTACTAAACCTACACAGGCAACTTTTACCACTGACAAGACTTCTGCAGTCTGAGTTTTCAAATCATTGCTTGAAGAGCAGTGATGGCAAGCCCATCCAAGACCAGGAAGCTTCAGTGGGGGAAGTGCACACCTCCAGCTGATGTCTAGATAGTCAGACACTCTGGAGCATGAGCATGGGTAAGGGGGTGGAGAAGACAGCAGGAAAAAATTGGCAAGCCAGATTCCTTCCATAACCAGTGAGACAGATAGGAACCCTGAAGTTCAGTGAACTCCATGGACATACAAATCAGATTGCTGAAGTTTATACTCAAGCACAAATTTGTTTTCTCCGTTTACTTCCAAGTAAAAGCAAAAATACTGTGAAACTATACTGCTGGTAAGACAAGTCTGCAGCAGATACTGACATGCTGTACAGGTCCAAAGCAGCTGCTGTAACCAGCTCCTCTGGTTCTGCTTTAGCAGGGTAGCTGGACTAGATAGATCTCTACAGGTCCTTTCCAAACCCTACCATTCTATGACTCTAAGCAGTCCCTAGACTCAAAGCTAGCACCTTATTGACTAACTTCCAGGAAGCCTCTGCTCTATACAGCATGACAGCAGACACCCTGAACCTCAGTTTGAGGTCATCTCTGTGGTAAAATAAATCCAGGTTTTACTTCTAGAACAAGAGAAACTTTTGAAACTAAAAGCTTGCATCTCCCAGTTCTGGCTCCACTTTTATTTTTGCCTCCCATAACCAGCCACGGGTAGCTACACTCACATCATGAGTGCCCGACTCAGCAGATGAGTGGAGGAAGATGTTGCAGCTTGGGACAACAAGCCTTAGTGAAGCCTCAGCGTAGGAGCAGTCATGCACCATTAGCCCTGTCAAGTTTTAAGTTACTGCACTACAGCCCTCAGACTAGCACACAATTTTCCATGTACCAAACTCTCTCCATCAGTAAGATGAAGCACAAAGTGCCAAAGTCTAAGGCAGAACAAAGAGTTCATGGTGCAAATCACATTAGATTTGTCCTTGCTGTTCTGACTGGAGCTCTCAGACCTTTAAGGATGCTTTCAAGTTATCTTGATTTACACTACAGCATTCTCAGCCTAGCAGCCAGAGAAGGAAGGCTAGAGCCTGCTCCCCAATCCTCTTCACACTAACCTGATTTACAGGCAGACCTCATACACAGCTCACACACCACCAGTGCCCCATCAGGATCTTCCACTTCAACACCTCAGCCCTTGCTGCCATCGAGTTTACTTACATCAAGGTAAAGTACTGGCAGGCAGTTCCCAGCTCTTGCAGGCATTTGGAAAAAAAAAAAAGTCATCTGTGACTAGATCACTACAGAAAAGAGATTTAGGATGCAAAAGCCTTGCATAGATACGAGTTGTCAGCACTCGTGACTCACACACACTTCCAGGTTCAGGTAATCCACTGAAAACCAAACAGGCTTGTTCTCCAGTTGGCCCAAGCAGACTTATCAGGCTCATTAGCAGTTGGGGAAAAGCCTTGCCAAAGCAATTCTTAGAACAAGCAGGGCACCCAGATTCTGCCTCTCAGTGGAAAAATTTGATAGGTAAGCGGAGGCCTTTGACCTGACTGGGTTAAGCCTCTTCATATGGTGACTCATAAAAAACAAGTGAACATCCCATGCAGGCTAATTTAATTGCTTCAGGTTTAACAGCCACTCTCATTGCTGCACACTCTCTCTATGGGAGAGGGAAGAGAGGCCATATGTCTTCCACTAAACTCAAGCACTGAAGCACAGCACAGCTATTTCCACACACAAGCAATAAACCAAACAACTTGTGTTATCCAGATCCAGAATTCTGACCAAAAAAAGCAATGCATCCCCTCTTCCTCCCCACAGCTTTGGCTTCTGCTGGAGCCCAAAGTTCAGTTGATTTCATGCTTCAGTGCACTGGTTACTGCCTCATAGCTCATTTTTCAGACACAAATATGCAAGCATACGACAGCACACCTCATTTAAATGCACTCTTTAAAGCAACTGCCTCTGTACAGGTTGTGTAACATCTGCAAAGGAAGGATCCTGCATTGGAATCTGCTGGCAAGAGTCACCCAACGTGCAGAACAGATACAGGGTGTCTGCATGCATTCAATGTCTCTGTTAAATCTCATCAACAAGTCTCCAGGAAGAGTAGGAAAACACAGCTCTAGTAGGCTAAGGGTCACAACTTGCCCTCTGATTAAGCTAGGAAATGAACAGGATATCAAGACTGAAGGATTAAGGCTCAAGCTAGGTTCTATGATCATCTCTTCGCCCCAGTCACTGATTCAGAGGTTAACTGCTAACCACACTGTTCGGAACTTTCAGAATGAACACAGGCCATGCCTGCAGGTACTGGTATCTCCAAGTGGCATTTCAAAGCTTCTTTAGTCTGTCTCTGGCCTCACTGCATGTTATAGAACTGTTAACACTCTAAAATGGGTCCATCAGTCAGGAAAACCAAGATACAGATAAAAAAAAGTGCCATATAAACAACTCTAGACATATAATTTGCTTGTCATGTTACAAAGACCTCAAGAGCCCTCTTGGCCTCACGAGTGGGCCAAACTCTTTTTTAACCAATCTCTCCATCTCCCACTGGGCTCCCATGAATACTGACTGAGTGTGGGTTCGATTGTTTCAGAAACAATTTCTTTGCCAATCTGGTCTGATATCAAGTGATATTTTAGTCAATCAGCTCCTGCCATGCAAGCATTCCAGTCTGTTGACTAGTTTTCACTACAGTAAGATCTGCTATTATGTCAGGCTATGGAAAGGTACATTAAACCGAGTCTGCAGTCCAGCTCGGGCAATTCCATAGAGAATTACTGCCCTAGCAGCCAGCCAAGCACTCACCTGATAAGACAGGCCATCCTTGCGGGGGCTTAGCCCAATCTCATCCATAGCTGGGGTGTTCATCATCACTTCAGTCATTTCAGTTGATCTCAGATAACCAGGGCTAGAAACAAAAGACAGCATTCAAGCGATGCGAGTAGCTCCAAGAGGGCTGAGAAAAGGAGTCAAGGAGCTGTGTGCAGTCCAGTTCTGGTACCTTCCTTCCTGCCCTCCTTGGGAACGGGGAGGGCGGGGGGGAAGCTCAAAACCTCCTGAACTGGCTCTACATCCCTTGCCCCAGTGAGCAACTCCCTGACCTGCTCCCCGAGAGCTCAAGATACCTCGGGAGGCTTTAGAGCGGCGCCTGCCTCCGCGCTCCGCTTCCTCCACCTCTGCTCCCACAAGGGGAAAGTGAAAAAACACACCAAGTGCAAGCGCTGGGGTTTGGGGCGTTTTTCCCATTCTAAAGACGGCGTGCTCCAACGCCTGCTGACTTACTTTACAACCTGAGGGACTTCCATACCAGCGGAGCGCACGGCACCAATTCCAGCTCTGCTTTTACCGCCGTTAACAGCGTTTCCAGCTCGAGAAAGTGAAGCCCGCTACCAGCGCCCGCAGCTCCTCTCCGGCGGAACCCCCCGCGGCCGTTCCGCTCGGCTCGGCTCGGCATCGCCCGCCGGCCCCACCGCAAAAAAAAAACCCCCACGTCCCGAGGTTTCGGGAGGGCAGCCGAACCCATTCCCNCCCCCCCCCCCCCCCCCCACGGCCACAGCAGCGATGTGCATCCCCCTCCGCGCCGCGGGAAGCGCCCACTCACCAGGGCAGCGGACACAGCACAGACATGAAGTCCTGGCACAGGCCGCCCCGCACACACGGGGGTTGGCGGGACGGGGCACCCAGGCGCAAGGCGCTGCCCCGCGAGCACAAGCGGCTGAGTTCAGGCGGAGGCTGCGGGACTCTGTTGCGCCGCCCGAGAACTATCACAGCTCGGCACCGCACAGCTGCCGCCGCCGCCTCCCGTCTGAGCCCACGCGGCCCCGCCGCGCCTCCTTTAATGGCCCCGGGGGGCGGGTCCCGAGCCGCGGCCCCTCCTCCGCGATTGACGTCAACTTTTTCATGAATGGCTTCGGAGCGCACCGCCTCGGGGGGCGGGGGGATGGCGGGGAGCTGGCGGGGAGCTGGGGCTGGGGGGTGCATGTTCGCGCGCTCGCCGGGTCTCGCGAGCGGGGGGCGGTAGCGGGCTCAGCCCGGCACGGCACCCCTCGGCATGTGTNCCCCGCCCCGTGCCACCCCCGCCGGAGCGGCGCGGGGATGCAGTGAGCATCAACATCAGCATCGGCCCGGCCGGCCCGCGGCTGGGTTTCACCTGCGGGAAGTGAAAACCCGGTGGTGGTGGTGATGGTGATGGCGAAGGGTTGGCCTGGGGGCCGAGGCTGGGAGTGAGCCGCCGCCGCCGCGGCTGGAGAGGGCTCAGGAATATGCTCGTGGATGGCCCAGAGGAGTGGCAGCGGCCGCCCAGCGCTCTGCAGCCCTGGGCACCTGCTGCGTGGAACGAAAGCAGAGTGAGAAGCTTCGCGAGGCCGAGCCGTGCTTAGCAAAACTATGCGAATCCGTGATTGGAAGGGGTAGGGAGGAGAAGGAGGCAAAGCCATTGACGCTGTTGAACAACAGCGTGTATCCTGCCTTCCCCTCCTGACACCAAACTGCTGGAAGGCAAAACACATCTTGAGGCAGAAGGCCTGGGCATCCCCCAAATGCAGATCAAGTGCCCCAGGGCAGGGGCCCAGTGGCCACTGCACTTGGCCATGGGACGGGCCAGGCACAGCGAGGCTGCTGCTAGTTTTGGGGTCTGCTTTCTGTCCTCTTTTCCTCACCTAGCAAGCAGTATCTTGCCATATGCTGGTGGGTAAATTTTAGTGCAGGGACAGGTTTCGTTCCACCTGTTGTTCCATGCTGCTGCTCAGACTTTGCCAGCAAGCTGGATAAGCAAGCACATAACTGTGAGCTTTCCTTGCCATTACCGTGCTGCTGCACTTTCAAATGGCAGAGCATACAGCTACTGGAGCGCCTCACTTATGTGCCTATGCCTAGGCACTCAAGCGCAAGTTGAGTGTTTCTGAAGGGAAGCTTTGCTTTCAGCTCTGCTCAGCCAAGCGCCAGACTGTATATAAGTATGTGCATACACGTGTGTGTGTGTGTGTGTGTTTCCTCAGACCAGATAATTTAATCTTCTTATATTCGTATTATATAATGGGAGCGTATGTGGGTGTTTTACATCAGGCTTTAGCAAGCTGCTGCTTTTTGCGCCAGATTAAAATGAATCACAAGGAGCTGATCTAGCCCCTGCAGATGTGTGGAAATTTGGATGGGTGTGGGTGAGTTTGATGTGAAGGGCTACTGGAAACCTTAACAGGAGGGTGGCAGCAGAGCGAGCTGGGTGCATGCTGCCCTCTTGCCTCCACCAAGCCTCCTAACAGCAAAGTTTGGAGCCAAGGAGAGAAGTAAGAAAACAACCAAGTCTCTAAAGCCATGGGGAAACAGCTCTCCTGACAGGACCCCTCTTGTACTTATCCTTACTGGCTTTGCTAATTTCTGCCCTAAAAGAAGACAAATACTTGACTTTAAAACACTTTTGTTTTAAGTGGAATAGCCTAAATCAGTACCTGATAGTACGTGCAGGGGCTTGGAGATAGCTCCCAGAGGAGAGGTGAGGTGCTACATCAGGTGATATCGATCCATATTATGAAGTCTCTTAACTTTGCAGCCTGCCCCAAAAGACCTCATCTCCCACTGTGTCCAGATGAAACATGGGATGCCAGAGGGGGCCATGGCTCAGTTCCCTGGGATGTTTCATCAGAAACAACCCTGCCTGTCTCCATCAGACATACATGTATTTGCTATGGATTTCTTGGTCTTGTTCATACAAATTAAAAACCTTCAAAAAACCCTCATGCCCCCCTCAGTCCGTCTTGCACCACACTCATTGAGTTGTCTCTTTAAATGCCTTTCAACATTTGGCAGGACTTGAGGTCCAAGGTTTTCCCCTCTTTGGGAAGCACGTGCCTTTATCTAATTGTCCATATACCTGAGCCTCGGAAAGAGACCCAGGACAGGGACTTGCTCTCCCCTCCATCCACTCTCCAGAGCCCTGACAGCCACTGCTGACAAAAAGCAGCTCAGATCAGCTCTTTACCCATTTCCTCTGGATGCTTGCCTTGCCATCCTGAGATAGCTTCAAGGTTCTACTTAGATAACAGCCTTTTGGGGGGCAGGGGGGAACAAACAAAAATATCCAGGCCACGTATGTGTTGAGGGCACGGATTACTTCCCAGTGGCTGGGTGAGAACATCGGCCCCAGCCTTGGCCAACTCCCATCAGAAGGCTTGGGGATTGATGCTTTTATTGCTCGCTTTGGCTCTAAGCCACCACCAGATTTATTAGTGTGATTAACCATAAGCACGTTAATAGTCCTTTTGAAAGGAAAAGCACACCTCCCGTGATTTCCACCAACTGCGCTTGGGTGCTCCGCTGGATCAGGTGCAGCTTAACACACACACACACTCCCTTCCCCAGTAATATAAAGTTTCTTGGGTGAGGCATGTACCAGGAACACTGCACCTTTGGCCCTTCACTTGGGGGAAGTCTTTGTGAAGGTATTCAGGTATCCCAGGGATGGGGGATGTTTTATCAGCATGGGGAGGTGTTCTTTATGCAGGGGAGTTGTCCTATAAAAGCTGTGCCTCCTTGTTTGCTTGTCCTAGCCAGGTATGAAAAGCTGGGGCGACAGAGGCAGAGCAGGAGGAGCTGCTGTACCCTCACCTGTGACTCCAGCCTTCATAAGAACAAGGTTTCCCCTGTGGATAAGCCTTTATATCAATGTCTGGCCTGAAAGTGACAGGGCCTCACTAACCCTTGAGCTGCTGAGCCACTGCCTTAGAAATCCACGTGTCCAAGCAATCAGTTTTAATATGTCCCAGATCCTCAAAGGCCTAATTCTCATGCCTCTCAGGGGGCAAAGCAAGAGGAGTTTACTGCCGTCAGTGGCTTCACAGTCATGGTGCAGGACAGGGAAGAAACAATAAAATGGGATCAGATCAAAATATTTAATTGCAAATGAGAATAAAACCCTGTGCTCTTCCTCTGCTCCAGTGATGGGAGCAAAATGCAAGCACTTCCAAGTTGCCACTTTTCTGCCTTTTGTTTTCAGCCACTTCTAAGCAAAAGGAACCCAGCCTGCCCCGATTTCCACTTCTTTCCTCATCTCAAGTGTGCACCAGAACTTGTTACATTACTGCCTTTTTTTTTCGTTGTTTTTTGAGTTGAACACTTGGGGCTGCCTGCTCCCCTGGGAGCAGAAGCAGCAGCACTTGGACTCTCAGGTGGGGTAAACCGATTTCCAGGGTATTTTATAAATCTCTAGAATATTTTGCTTCTGGGGACAGTATAAACCAAGAGAAGGCAAACAAGTGATAACGTTACATTTACTCAGATGTTTTGAATCGGCAGCAATCTAGCAGGAGCCGCATGCCACTGAAGAACAGACCATCACTGTCCCCACAGAAGGCACTGGTGCATAAACAGAGACAAGGAGAAATAAAACTACTGGAGGGGTCACTTTCCCCAGGTTTTCCCCTAACCTGCTTGCAGCGGAAGAGTTTTTTTGTTACATTTACCTTCGACCATGCAAACATAACCGTATTTGTCATCCAGATTTAGAGCATACAGCTTCAGGGGCTAACTGCATGATAGCCATGGGGCTGGGCATCCCAGCCAGCAGTGCACGTCCCATCCACAGCAGTGCACGTTGTCACCTCCCTTTTGCCAAGGGGGTAACTAAGGCTGCACGAGGCGACGTGACAGGCACAGGGTCACCTCCATTTGGGAGCAGAGCTCGCTGGCTCTTGTATCCCAGCCAGCGTCGTGAATGCTACAGGGAAAGTTTCCTAGTCAAAAAATAAACTCTTCCCGTTTGGAATTTAAAAACAAAACCGTGGAAACATTTCTCTCCGTCCTAATGTTTTGCAAAAAGTTATTTTAACAAATTTAAATTTGGGGCTCGGTTTGACCAGCTGGTGCCCTTGGAAATAGTTGAATCCAGGCCATTGCCACAACCATGTCAGAGCCAGGCTTGGGACTCCTCCCTGCCTGACACTCCCGCCAGCACCTGGGACATCAAAGCCCCCCGTCCTCAGCCCAGAGGCCAGTGGTGGTCAGCGTCTCCCCTGATTCCTGGTATCTGCACCCACGGAAGCTGCTGTGCAGCATGCAGTAGCTTGCTTTGCTGCCCCGTGTTTCATGGCCCCCTTACAAGAAGTTTGCGTGCCCGGGGATGCTGCAGACGGGTTGAAATCACTGCCACCTGCAGCTTGCCACCTTCATAGCATCGCCCGAGACTGTCCCATTCACATCTGCACAGCAAAACCTCCCTAAGAGGCAGTGACTGCCTCTCAAACTAACTCCAGGCTGTCCCTGCACGGCCCTACCTGGGGCTGACCCGCCATGAACTCTTTCCTCTCTGTGCTTGTGGCACACAGTCTATTTATTTCCTCGGAAAAAAACATAAGCTCTCACGGCGTCATTCTTTCCAGCCGCTTTCCATACAGCATCACATTTCACGGTGACTTCCAGATGGTGCTGAAGAAAACGCCACTCAGGGCACAGCCATCCCACCCCGCACGCCTGGTCGTGAGGCGGGTCAGGGAGCAGAGAGGAGAAATGAGGCTTGTGTCTCGTGTCAAGGAGTGAGAAGGAGGCACGTGGCTGGCAGAGCTAAGTGGGTTGGTCTTACAGACCCGGATGGGCTGCTAAGGGGTTTTATTTTACACTGGTTTTATTTTACACTGACACCCCAGGAAAGAAGGGACCACAGTGAGACCCAAGCCCATGGCCCTCTGTCAAGGCCAGCCTTGGGGGGGGCTCAATAGGTTTTCATCCAGCTCCACAGGCCCAATTCAGCAAAGCCCTTAAGCTTGTTCTGATAATTAAGTTTGTGCTTAAGGGCTTTACTGAACTGGGCCCTTTGCTGGCATGATGACAGCTGCTGTACAGACTAGGAGGAAGGTGGAGGGTGCAGCAATGGAAGGGAGGAAAGGATGGAGCATGGGGTCATATCTCTGGCTCAAGAAACCTAAAACACGATGACTTGTTTTCTCTGTGGTTTTCCTCACTTTTCTCCTCCATTGCCGAAGGTAGCACAGCTCATTGTCTCCTTGTCTGTCTTGGCCAGTGTTTTGCCCAACGTCTGGCTCTGGACATCCTCCCATGTAGCCTACAGGCTTCTCAGGCATTTCCGTCACTTGAGACTGGTCTCTGTGGCAGGGACAAGGAGAGAGAGGAAGGGGATATAAATCTGTCCATGCTCTCGCTTTCTGTGCTGTTAAAATATAGTGATTGCTTGGAGGGGGTGTTTCTTGGAGGACACAGCTGAGAGGGTGAAACATCAGCGTCTTTACTCTCCCTCAGCCCTCTCCCATGCCCGCTGCTCCCACCAGAAGGGCAGAGTTGCAGGGCCATTTTGCAATAATAATAAGTCCACCAAGCAGCAGAAAGTTTGGATAGAAAGCCCAGGACGCTGGGGTTTGATGGGGACCTCACACGGCTTAATGTCCCACTAGCACCTCCTTCAGGTTCCTATAAAAGGAGTTGTGGTCTCCATCCTGCTGCTGAACCCTGAGAGCCGGAGTTCTGCTCCAAAACAGTGTGGATGAGTAGCAGAGAAGGAAAGTGCATCCTCGTTGGTCTGATCTGGAGATGCACTGAGGATCCACCAGAAAGCCAGCAGGAGATGCAAGCTCTCAGCACAGCTCCTGATCATACCAAAGCAAAAGGACACGTTAAGAACAAAGAGTGTTTAGGTTAGTATTTATAATTTCTCAGGGGAAGTGAACTGCATTTTGGCTGGACTTGATGTAAGGAAGATATTTTCATTTTACAAAAAGGAATCCTTTATCGAATCACTGCATTTCAGCCTTTCATCACTCCAAGCTTTTATTAATAGGTTTGGGGATTTTTTTTTTCACAGGATGTCCCACCAGTATTTATATCCCTTTTTAAATCTGTTGGTCAGATGAGTAGTTCCCTGAGAAGAGCTGACCCCGGAGGCAACGCCAGCCCTTCCCGCTTTCTGACAGGTCACTTGCTAGCACTAGGGAGACAGAGGCGGCCTGAGAAATATGGAGGTGAGTCCACTGCCTAAGAAAGGCAACGTGGAAATCCAATTATCGAGAAGGCATTAAAAGGCAAAAGCTGACCAGGGGAATTTATTGCTTCTCTAGGATCTTGTCTCTGCTGTTGTACTTGTTTGGCTCTGCTGCCATAATTAAAGCGATGTGGCTCTGTGTTGTGGCTGCTGCTCTAATAGCTGCTCTAATAGCACAGCACAAAGCAGCTTTTACACCAGTAATACTATTTTTGTGTGGAAAGAGGACTAATGTTCTCAATGTCATGCACATCTGTCCTGAGATAACTGAGCCAATGTTCTAGCTTTGACTGCTATAAGTGCAGGTAAATCACTGTGTCCCCACTGCAAAGCGGGAGAGGCTGAACAGATGCGTGCAAGGCAGCTCTCCAAGAGTTTCCTCAGCAGAGTTAGCTTCATTAGGAAGAGTTGAATGGACTGAAGAAAGAAAATCAGTACTGAAAGTTTAATGATGTTAGATAGTTGCTCACCTAGCACTGAGACTCGAGCTCCACTGGTGGTTGGATAAAAAGAGCTGTGGCCACAGTGCAGGTGAGACAGAAGACACCTAAACATGGAGGTCTGACTTCTTGCAAGTATCCAGCTCCTCTGGGTTCATGGTATATCTGGGCTTAAGAGAGCAGATCTAAGCATTTGGGAGAGAGGGGCACTGGCTGCCCAAGTCTTGGCAGTGTTCACCCCTCTGCTCTCTCCTGCATGTATGCGTGTGTACAAGAGCCAGCAGGGTGCTGTATGGTCATGAGCCTGTCCCATCCTGCTCTTGATTAAAGGTTCTTACTGGTGCCTATTAAATCAAACCATGATGCTCGGCATCGACCTTAACTCTGACCTAAAAAAACCTACATCTGCCAAGGAGCAAGAAGTAATCCCATAAAATCCTCAGCTTCCTACTTAAGAGCAGAGGCTAGTTATCCTTTTGCCTTCTGCCCCAAGAGCTCACTAAGACAGGGATCAATGCAGTAATTGCTTCTTTCAGGACTCGGGGAATGTATAGCTAAAGTAGCTCAGCTCTGCAGTCCTGTGCCTACTCAGCAGCAGCTCTTCCCTCTCTTTCCAAAGGCAGCATCCTGGCCCCAAACAGAGATGAGAGTTCCTGCTCCCAATGAGGCTTCTCTCTCCATGCTTCATGCCCCACGACTCAGAATAAGGACGGAACAGAATGATTCCTCCCTCCCCTTGCCTGCTGCTACTCCTACCATTCCCAAAACAGCCAGGAAAGGACTCTGACCCCAGCTCCTCACATCCCGTATGGTTACAGACATGGGGGTGGGACACAGTCTTCACTGCATAACCCCTTTTTCCAGCAAGGCCCCCAACAAAGGTCACTGAAGTTAATTTTACACAACTCTGGGTACTTCCCATGGCAAGAAGTGGCCTGACAGCTGCTGTCCTCTGGTGGCTGCATCATCTGGTCAGCCGGCAGGGGAATGGATGGGGATCCATCATTACTGTTGAAAAATTGTAATCGGCCATCTCAGTCATGCTGAGATGAGCTAAAGAAGAGACACATTCTCTGCTCATATACTTCTATACCTACTGACCTCAATCCACTTGCACCAAGGGAAAACCCACCCCCTTTGCCCTGCTGTGGGTACTGCTGTCGGCTGCTGAGGGTACCCAGGACACTGGATGGCCCCCATCCCATCCCATCCCATCCCATCCCATCCCATCCCATCCCATCCCATCCCATCCCATCCCTGCAGGTAAGGGCAGCCACCCTACTTGCCTCTGCAGCCTGGGCACTGAAACTTCTGCAGAAAGCATGTGAGAGGGAAATTGCCTCCAGAGCTGCACCAGCAGCACAAGCTGCTGCTCACCCAGGTCTTTTCAGGACTGGTGTCAGGCACACTAAAGCTGCATTTGCAGCCCTGGTGGGTCACATCCATGGCTCTCCTCCTCTTCGTGTGTGAGGCATGCTCTCTGCCAGCAACTCTCAGCCCTACAGCAGAATATCCCTGCCACGTCCTCTGTGGGAAGTGGCTAGATCCTGACTCTGGGTGGGTGTACATGCCTCTTTATCTTTACATATAGGACAGACGAGTGATGCTGTGAGCAGAGCAGAATGGTGCTTCACAGCTACAGAGAGAGCCCATGTGCTGGTTTTGTGGAGGGGAATCCCATTCAGTAGGCAGACGGCGCCAGAGGGTTTGTGGGTGGGAAGGTGTCTTTCCAAACACAGCCTCAGCCACCACCAGCTTTGTCTTGCAGTCAGGGTGTTTCTGCAATATGGAAAGCTATCACCATGGCTCCTTCCCCTCCTCTCCAAAACAAAAAGAGCACTTGGCAGCTGAGGAAGCAGGTTGTGAGCACAGTCACAACCGATGCTACAAGAAGTGGCACTTATCCCACAAGCAGCTTCTCAAAATGCTCCATGAACCCCACACTTGAGCATTGCCAACACCTCAGTGACACACAGCCACCCCTGCGGGATGGTTTGCTGGTCAGGCCATGCCAGCTGGGCTCCACAGTAGTTTGACAGGTGTGGGGAAAGGACAAGGATGGCCTCTGCTTGAAATGAAAGGCTACTTTAGCAGGCAGAACTAAGAGCCAGAACCAACTGTCTGGGGCTGAGTGAGGTGAATGGAGCTGGCACCAGGTGGCAAATGTCCTCGGACCTTCAGAGCATCTTGGTTTGTATGGAGAAGGAATCATGCTGCTCACCTGGCTCTGGACCACAGGATCTCACCTCTGCAGGACACCTGAGGGCCAAGCCTGCTCAAGATGGAGCCAGCAAATTCACTGGGACTAGTTGGACATGGTCAAAACCTGCATCTCAGGTGGTGCCTGGAAGCAAGGGATGTGGTAGGGGTCTGACTAGAGATGGTCTTTCTTATAACAGTACCAGCTACTGCCCCACCACCAAAAACAACCCCTGGCTTGAGACGTGGCATTCCCTGACCTGGCCAAAATCACACTGAGATGGGACTGGCTGCATGAACACAAAACTGCAGGGGAGCCAGGCACCCACATCCATGTCTGCAAGGAAGCTCCTCTCCTTTTTGGGTGCCTGGCTTGACCAAGCCTCGCTATTGCTTGGCCCTTCAGAGCTGTAAGCCTCAGCATCCAGAGGAAGTGCCTTGTGCAGGCCCTTGCAGAGATAACCTGGCCCTGCGGTAGCCAATGCTCCTGGGTACTTCCATACAACCCACTCCTTGAAGGAAGCCCTTGGACCAGCAGAGACACATCCTTAGGGAGATGGGAAGGATGGTCCAGTGGTGGGGCTGGCCAAACATCACCAAGGGCTGCTTCGATAGAAAAGCAATCGCTCATGCTCTACCTAAAGGCCTGTGATTTAATACCCGGGGACCAACAAGAGGAGATCCAAGATAAACAACATCTGTGCATTCACAAATAGGAAATGAAGTTGCTTTCATGTCCTGAGCCTGTTGATTAACCGGGGTTGTTGTTTGGCTTGGCACTCGCTGCTCGGTGACTTGGAAAGAAGGTAGCTAAAAAAGATGGTTTGGTTACACTCCCGAAATTCAAGTATCTTTAAATAGTGCGCAGGTTTGCATTTTGCCTGCAAGAAGACTGATGGGAAGAGGTAGCAGAAGAGTGCAGATGGCTATCAGAAAGGAACCTGTGTTTAGTCTGCTTGTGCCAGATGGGAATGGAAAGTTCGCTCTCTTGCCAAGTGTTTAAAAGAGGAAATAGGATGTGATATTCTGCCTCCCACTCCTTTCTCTCCCCTGAAACCAACCCTCTGGTCTACTTCCATTTGTTGTAAAAGTGAAAAAAAAACCAAAAAAAGAAGCAGCAGCTTGGCTCACATAAAGCCTTGGAGACGGTTAGAGACACACCTCGTTCCTTTTTAATGTGTTTATTATGTGGAGATGGATGGAAGAGTATATTTTTATATGCAGCTGTGTCCAGCTCTGCACAGCACCCGTCTTTCAGACTCTCACATTCATCTGAAACAAAACTGCAAGGTCCCTGAACTACAGAGATTCTCTGCTATCATCTCCCAGTCTCTGGCAAGAAGGAGACAAACCTTTACCACAGCTCAAGGTTCGTGTCAGACACCTGGGCTGACAAACCTACCTGTGAGACCCACCAAAGCTTCTCGACTGAAACTCCTGTGATTTCCCCTGGTTAATAAATCTGGGTCTGCCCCGAGCTGCAGCTGCCTGGGGGATTTGTGGAAGTGCTGGAGGCTGAGATACTGCAGGGCTGAGGCTGGTTTAGGGTGCTGCTTTAGGAAGTCCCGGGGCTTAACCCCAACACTGCCCTTTTGGCATGAGCACTGTAGCGACCTCGGTGATGTGGTGCATCAGTAAACTTTCAGGTTAGTCTTGGAAATATCTCATGGATGTGGATGATGTAGATCACAGAAACACAAAGCAGCTTTGGGCAGAAGGGACCTGGTCCAGGGTCACAGTTTAGACCTTGCTGAGAGCTGGGCTTGCCTGCAAAGCTGGAGCAGGTTGCTGAGGGCTGGGTCCAGGTGAGCTATGAGTACCTCCCAGAGCAGAGATCTCACCACCTCATCAGGCACTGGTTCTGGTGCCTCACCATCCCCATGGTGAATATTTTTCTTTCTCTCTGACCAGAACGTTCCTCGCTGCAACTTGTGCCTGTTGCCTCTTGCTACGTGCATCCAAGAAGAGCTTCAAAGCTTCACTTTCTCACCAGCCCCCCACACTTTCATGATTTCCAGATGGGACCAACCCACCTCCAATTGAGCCGATGTCCTAATGTCAATAATATCCACCCAATTGGTCATAAGCGCGGGCATTCCAGCAGTGTCCTACAGCTGTGACTTCTGTAGGCTGCCTTTAATCACTCATTTCCCCAGATGTGAAAGAACATTGGCATGAAACCTTTTTGTAGAGTCGAATGGCCTCTTGTGCTCCAGCCCCTCTCTGTGTGCAGCCAGACATGAAGCCAGGACACCTTCACCCTGAGAAGGACACAGCTCCTCAGAGATGAGATGGGGAACCCTGCTGCAAGGGGAAGGGCTGAGCGTGGTGGCTGGAGTGTGGGCAGGAGGTTCCCTGCCTGCCCTTGCCCTGCATGGGAAGCTGCCAGGCAGCTGCTCAGCTCCGAGGGGCCAGAGGTTTACTGAGCAGTTTCAGGAGCACTCTCAGCTCTCCTGCAAAGCTCTTTGCTGTCTCTGGCACTAATTACTACATGTTTCCAAAGCCATCATCTGTGTGAAACGAGGCCCTTCGTTACAGCGACATTGTTGTGGGTAGCAGGGCAATACTCACCCAAGGGTGGGGATGTTTTTCCTATCTTTTACTCATGGGGAAGGAAAGGAGAAGGCCTCCCTCTCACCCTGGAGAGAAATACTGTTGCTTGCCTTGGCAGGGAATAGGGTGCCCTGCCTCTGGTCCAGGAGCTCACAAGCCTCCCTGGTGCCAGGTGCAAGGGACGGGGCAGAAATAAGTCCACCCAGAACGTATGTGATGACCCGTCTCATACAGGTAGGAGATCTAGATGGAGACTGGTGAAACCAGCTTTGTAGAGGCAGGATCCCAGGAGAGATGAGGGAAAAGGAAAGACAGGGAGGCGGAAAGGAAAGACAGATGGCTGGGTGTCTCCCTGGCGACCGGCAAGAAATAGGAGTTGTGGAGTTAGAACAGGGCTGGGTTCATGTGAGGACAGCTGTGGGAGAGATGCTTGGTTAGTGCCAGTATTTTTTGCAAAAGAGATGCTGTGAAGAATTGCCATTCAAAGAGCAGCCTGACCCCCTGCAAGTGCCTGCCTTCAGTAAAAGCAGGGCACAGGCAGGCAAGAGGCTGGCTGTATCCTGAGTATGCCAAGGAGCCAGCCAACTTCCCAATCCCTCTCCCTCTTCTTGCTTGGAAGGGGCAGGGAGCAGAGCTTAACAGCATCCAGAGCAGTGCGAAGCCCTGTTGCTGTGTGAAAGCTAATTTTTCTAAGCAGGGCTCCCCAGATCATGGCCACCTCAAAGCTACTGTGAGGTGACATCCTCCTGAGAATGGGCAGGCTGGCAGGGTTTTGTTCCACAGCAGCACTCCTTACTCTCAGGTGTGGAAAGGTAAAACCCTTCCAGTTGCTTTAGGCTCCTGAAAGTTAAAGTCCTGGTTAAAGTGAGTTCACAAGAAGCAATTTGACAAGCTGAGTTAGAAGTACAGACAACAGTGGCAGTCAAAGGGGGTGCACCTGGGTACAAGTCAGGGACTAAGCATATCCCTGCTGCAGGGCTGCACTTATACAGGGAGAGATTTAGCCCTAAGAGTCTTAGTGACTCATCTTGGGAGACTTAGGCTGAGCCTGGCTTGCAGAGACGTGACCTGTGCTGCATTTCCCGTGGTCACCTGCCAGTCGTCATTAGGTGAGCTGTCACCACTCCCGGGCACAACACGTGAGTCGGGTGGCACAGGGGCTTGGGAGGCAAGGAGCAGGGAAATCAGGCCAAGCCCTTACAGGGTCCGGCCCTGCACCTGCACCAAGGCTGATCAGACAGGGCATTAGACTCGTCTCAAAGGACAAAACTCATGGCTTGCAGCTGGCAGGGAATCAGCAGCCAGTTTGCTGTTGCTTTAACTGGAAAGAGGATTGGCTCAGGGACCCCACATCTCTCAGTCACCAACAGGAGAGTCCATCGTGCTGCCTTGTTGAGGGGTCCGCATATAGGATGGGGGAGAGGCAGAACTGCAGTCTCTAAATGCTGGCTCCTGTTTGGCCCATACTTGCAAGAATTGCAGTATGAGTCACTGCAAACAAAGCAGCAAAGACCAAGGAGTGATTTAATGACACTGTTGTTAGTACTAATGCCACTCATAGGTGTATTTTTATAGCTGGGGAAAAGTGAGTGTCTGACTTGCAGAAAGGCAGCTGCAGGATTGGCACCAGCACTGGGAAGAAGCACCTGCAGAGAGTACCCAGGTGGTGTTTGCTATCAAGACTGTCACATACAGAGTCCGTCCGACTTCAATGAATATGTTCAGCTGAGATGAAAGTTGAAATAAGGCTGACTGTAATCCCCAAGAAACCAGGCCACTCTCAGGACTCGGGACAATCAGGTCCCATTAAAAAGCATCTGCCAGTCTGACGTCCTGAGGGTTTCATTATTTTTCCTAGTTAGAAGTCATTGGTGAGGACTGAGCTCCTGCAGGCTTTGGAAGGAGATCGAGAGCTGTGTATGACAGTGTCAGCACAGGGCACTTTCAGGCGCAGCAATGTTAGTTTTCCAAATTTCTTGTCTCACAAAGGCAGCAGGACAGTGCCTTTGGCAGGCAGTGTACTTGGCTTTCTCCATGAAAGGCATGGAAATGAGAAATCTGACAATCTTGGAAGTGAAAAGTCAAGTGTTTGAAGTACTTGGTGTGGGACAAGGGCACGGCTAATAAGCAGCAGAGAGGACACCATGGAATGCCTGATGTTGTTTGCTTCTCTCTTTGGCATCCATTTGTCTTTTGACTACCGCAAAGACTCAGAGTCATAATGAGGAACAAACTTATTGTAAGAGTTCCCAGACCTAATTGAAATCTCTTGAAATGAAACCGTTTATAACAACCTTTTGCAAGGACAAAACACCATGTACTCTCCTTTGGTACAGAAAAGAATATGCTGTCCTGGAGCCTGATGAGCCCTGCTGCAGCCCACAAGCTACAGAGACTGGCTGCTTGCTCCAGCAGGTGAACGGTTAAGCAGCTTGAACCACATCACATTGAAATCAACAGGAATTTTAAGATCTCTTAAGCAGGAATCTGGGATGAAGGCTCTGGCTGTAGGGTATATTGTTAGAGGAGAGGAACCAGGGGGGCTGTTGTGCAGACCATTTTCACATGTGACTTTCAAAAGGCAGTGAGATCCCTAGGCCAGACCCTAACTAAAGTGCTTTTAATGGGACCTTCTATTTTCTTTTTTTTAATCACCAAGGCACAACAACTGCTATGCCCTGCCTGTTGGCAGATCAGACAAAAAGGCTGACATTGCAGCGGGGGCACCATAAAAGGCCAGATTCAGACCTCAGCTCGTGTCTTGAACCCCTTGCTCCTCCTGTCTCATGAACAGCTAGAACTGGGTGGCAATTAAGGATGTCCTAGTGTATTTTTGGAAGAGAACTCTCCTAGCTGTCTAGAAATCATCCACTGGCCTTTCTGCTTGTCTGGGGCAAGAACACCTGATGCCAAAGTCACGTGCTGACCCTGGGTGACACTCGAGCATCCCTGGCTGGTATAGGAATAGGGCTTGGGGACATCGTAGGACCAATCATGTATCCACTAAAAAAAGATTGTATAAAGAAGGATGTTTGCAAATGCCCCCAGATACAGTGGCACTGCAGACAGCAGGGTTACAGGTTACACCATGTACAGCAAAGCCCTTCTGGCTGACTTCAGGCAGCAGCTTTCAGGGAAGATTTTTCATTTGGCTGAGAAAACCAAACCACTAAAAACATACTATTTAGATTGATCTAAACTGAACCCAGTTGACCTTCCTTCCAATTTGATTAATAGGAGGAAGGATATATTGTCTTAATATCGTGCCCTCAAGGAACTGTGTCCAGTTCTGGGCTCCCTGGCTCAAGAGACACTGTGAACTTCTAGAGAGTCCAGTGGAGGACTACCAAGATGATCAGGGGTCTGGAACATCTCTCTTATAAGTAAAGGCTGCAGAACTTGGGACTATTTATCCTGGAGAAGAAAAGACTGAGGGTAGACCTCATCATATACCTAAAGAGTGTATGTCAGGAGCATAGGGCTGTAGTGTCCAGTGACAGGACAAGGGGGAATGGACACAAGCTAGAACACAAAAAGTTCCACTTAAACTTAAGGAAAAACTTCTTTCTTGTGAGGGTGAGGGAGGCTTGGCACAGGCTGCCCAGGGAGAGTGTGGAGTTACCTTCTCTGGAGGTTTTCAAACCCACCTGAACGTGTTCCCGTGTGACCTGATGCACGTGAACCCGCTTTAGCAGAGGGCTAGACTGGATGATCTGGTTGGAAGGGATGGTCCCTTCCAACCCCTACCATTCTGTGATTCTATGAAAAGCTGTGGATGGACTGTTCTGGGAGACTCCTAGAGAAGGGAAAGGTGTCCCAGCCTGACATTGAGCTCCCCAAGGCTCATTGAGGTGCTTGCACATCCCAGAGTCCAAGCCTTGCATGTTGTAGTTGGATGGCAGCCCTCATGGCTTAGGGATACTGCCAGGAGGCTTTACAAGAAAGAGGAAAGGCAGCCTAGAGCATTTGTAGTGGGAAGGGAAGGAAGAAGGACCTACAACATTCCTTTAATAGTAAAAATTGTTTTAAAATGTTGAAATGTTCCTGAAATACAAAAGGCCAATATGCGGAACTGACCAAAACCAACATGACACAGTGACAGGAACTCATCTGCCCTTTTTTATGCCCTCCATCCTACACAGTCAAAACCCAACACCAGACAACTAGCCTCACATCTAAGAGGTCACGACTTGCAAGAGCAGAGGGACTTGGCAAAAGCTGCGGTTGCAGAACAACATTGTACAACAGCAGCTTGTTTCTTCTGGACTTGAAGCAGAAGGGATGTTATTAAGTAATAACCTTTATGCTTTTCATCCTCATTTTGCTCTCTTCACCCTCAACCCCATCTCTAGCAGCAAATTGACCTGCCATCACCCACCACGGTGGCACAGCAGTAACCGAGGGCCCACAAACTAAAAGAAAGGCCTGAGCAGCAGCAGCAAGAGAATGTGCATCTAAACCCAAACCTGACTTTATCCGTGAGCCAGAGGCCTCACGTGTTACTTGAAACAAGCAGACGTTGCTGATGGTTTTCTCCCTCTCCCCGGCGCACACTTCTTTTATGCTTTAACTGGAAAAGCGAGTCCAGCTGCTTGCACTTTGCAGGCGGGGGAATGTTCTGCCGGGGGGGGTTTGGAGAGGTTTTTCGCCCCCCTCAAGGAAGCAGGATTGAAATGCGGAGAGCTGCGGTGCGGAGAGCCTCTGCCGTGGTGTTTCCTGACAGCAGAGGGGGTCATTGTGCTGCTTTTCCTCCCGTGTCCATGGGAGGGAGCGGGGCCACCCCACGGACCCGTGGCTGCCGGGGCGCGGGTGGGCTTCGTTGCCCGAAAATCGGGTGTCCCCTCCCCCAAGGGCCTTGGCTTGGTGCCCTCTGTGTCGGGAGGGATGCGGAGGAGCGGGGATGAAACGGAGGAATCCGTGCAGCAGCTCTGTGCCTGGGAGGGAGGTCGGCAGCAGCTTTTTGCCCTCTCCAAGTCTCTAGGGTTTTTCGGGTGGGAGACAGAGGTCTAGACCCGCAGTGAGATGCCCCACCAGCCTGTATGCAGCTTCTAGGCTGCTCTCACTCCGTATCAGACCAAAATCCCACTGTGTACAAAACTCAGGAGCCTCCTCTCTCCTGGAAGATGTTCTCTGGTGGGAGTCTTGATGTGGGGTGGAAATAATTCCCACCACAGAGCTTTAAGTCCTCAACTCTGTGGAACCTTGAGCTGCAACCAAAGCCGGGCTGGCCCATCACCGGCCAGAGGCAAATGCAGTAAGCGGACTTCACTCTGAGCAGGTGCCAGAGCAGGACAGTGGGACACAGCAACCTGCCCAGTGCTGGGCCAGTCGTGCAGCTGGTCCCCATGGAATGGTAGATTTAACGGCAAAAGGAGACCCTGTGGGGTAATGGTACACCTTTTATAAATTGCTGTAGCTCCTGGGGATGAAAGGTGTTCTATGAAGCTAAAATATTAAAACTCTCCTGGATTATTCATTAAGCATCAATTATCATCACCACATTTACTGTCAGATGTTTCAAAAATGCTATTCTGCTCTAGGAGGGAACATATTTTTAGGCTGCTTTCCGAAGAAAGTATGTTCTTGAGGTCATTCATGGAGTCTGCTTGTCCGTCTGTCCTCACCGATTTGGGAACCTCCTGGTTCATTTCAGCCAAAGTTTGCAGAGGGATGAAAGTCTTCAAAGTAACAGGTTCCTGCAGGTTAATTAGCAAAGGAGATGGTGATGAAGCCCCCAGATCCAGACAGGGGTGTGAGTGCAGGAAGAGGATGGACACAGATGCTCCCAGCTGCAGGAAAACCTTTAAGCAGGGTGGCACACAGTCCCACAGGAGACTGGGCTTCCCTTACTTTGCTGCTGCCCACTGAAATAATTTACTTAGATGCCTGTCAGGTATTAATTAGCAATTTATTACGCATTCTCTTCGCTACTTCTGCTTCCCCTTATTTGTGCTTTTATAGCATTATAAAGTTGGAACAAGTTAAGAATGAAGCCAGCTTCATCTGCAAAACAGGATGTTTCACAACAAGATCTAATTTTCCTTTGCGAGAACCTAAGGCAAATGTAAATTGATTTCTATACTAAAGGCAAACACAAACAAAGACTTATTATTTATCATTAAAACATCTTGACAAAGCTCTAGAACTCTAAAAGCAAAAGATGCTGTAATAAAAGAATTATGTTTCTGAGATGTATCAGTTCAATAATTCAAACAGCATCTATGAAATATGAATATAAGATATTAATAAATTCAATTAAATTAAAGCCACTGAAAGCCAATTATCTTGTAAGAGATCTCTGATAGCTAAACTAATGAGATGTAGAAAGATTAATTTCTATCCCCATTTTAGGAGGTTATTATAAATTGCTACAATGCCACATCCAGTTACCAGGTTGTTATTGAAACTTGTGAAATGCAGTGGAAGGGGTTTTAAATATTCAGAAAAAAGTTGAAATTAGAAAGAAGTCAGACATAATTAAAAATTATCTGTCTTGTCACATTGCTGTTTTAATCCTGTTATATCTTCTGGTTTACAAAGCTTCAGACATCTCTCAAAAGTATTGATCTATGTGGATGGTGGGGCATATTTACATGTTTTGATACTTACAGAACTTGAAATATTTATCCTTGTTTCACTTATTTGGGAAATTGTATCTTTGTAAGATTTTTATGCTTTTTGCCAATGTTCCCTGATGAATTTCTTTGGCTATAGGGCAGGCCGGGCTATCAACTGCAGGGCCACTGAGCCCCCAAAGACCCACCACTCTACTTGCAGCTCTTCAGGGAAATGCTGAGGAGGATCAGTCAGGGCAAAGCACAGGGCCTTTGCTCCTCTATTCCTCCAGCTGTTGTAGCTCTAAACAAAGCTCTTGGGGAAAACAAAAGGATGATGATGATGCAATGCATGCTTGTAGCTCACAAAATATAGTCTGAGGACTGAGGAGCACACCAGGAGAGACTTAGAAATGGGGTGGAAACAAGCCCAGGTCTTAACCCCAGGTGGACTCTAGCTGTTGCATTAAAGGGTAAAGAAATTTGTCAGAAAGCAAAGCCCCTTGCATTCCAGCTCACCCTTGTAACAGACTGGAGGTGGCTGGGCTTAGATTCTGAATGATGCCCAATGGGCACCATAAGTCTGGTCACATTCACTATATTGAACTACCACAGCTACAGATGCTCTAATAGCACAATGCACCTTCAGCCCACTCATGTTCATGTACCAGAACAGCCACAGCTGAGGAATATGGTCATGTTCAGTCAGAACTGATTAACAAATAGTGCAGTTTATCGAAGCAACAGAGTTGCAGATTCTTTTGGATTGCCTGTGATAAATACACTGTCTGAAAAAAAACACGTGCAAGTGTTAAGAATATGAATAACATGGCTGGAAATAAAGGCATTAAAACATGAAATGACCCTATGTCCTATGTAAGGCATGTCTCTCTAGCCCACACAAAGGCATGAGCTGTGGTCCATCAAACTAGTGGAGGAGGCAGCAGCCCTCCTGGGAGCTGTTTTGTAAGAGGCACGTCTGAGAGCACCTTTTTCAGGTGCCATCTTGGGGCAGTCAGGGACAGCCAGCCACCAGGCTACCCTGTGTCCCCATAACCCCAGCCAAGTGACTTGCTTGGAGCATAGCACCTAGTTTTGAGGGGCAACGCAGGCAACTCTTTAAAGGCTTGTTGAAAATCTTGAAGTGGGAAAATGCATCTGGAGGGAAAGCTTGCTGTCTTCTGCCTAGGAGAGATGCTTAAGGGATGCCTCTAAGCACACCTGAACAGGAGAAAACAAGCCATCTGCCTTGTCTGAGCTAAATCAGAAATCCCTGGTTGGAGGATTTCTTGGAGGAAAGCCTTATGGAGGGAAGAAGTACACTAGAAAAACAACAGAGGAGCAGCTCAAATTCAGGTGAGCCTCTGTTATCTTCTCCTGGCCTGCTTATGTTGTTCTGAAGCAACCCTTTCTGTAAAGTCTGAAATACTTTTAGGGGAGCCAAAAAGATGTCAGAGCCGCCGAATTGGGTTATTCAGTGGGGACCAAACCCCTGGGGTCTGAACTCTTGCAGAAGTATCCAGCAGGCAAGCCTAGAGTTTGCCAAATTGACAGAGAGATCCAAGTCTAAACTCTTCTCCTAAAAATCCTTAAAATGTGCAGGAATGTGGGCTGTGTGGTTGGCAGCTAAAAATTTAGATGAAGAAAAACAGGCAGCCCAGGTAGAAATTAAAAACCTAAGAGATGAAAATGACAAGCTGAAAGCAGAAATACAGGCTCAAAGACTTAAACTAGAGGAAGGTGAAGCTCAAGGAGTTGTGGCTGTGGCACAAGTGCAAAGCATTCTCCAGTATCAAGGTGTGTGAACAAGAAAAAAGCCATTTGAATGAAAACCAGGCAATGAAGGAAAAACTAGCTGTCAGCACAAAAGCTGTAGATGAGGTACAAGGAGCAATCCAAGCATTGGTGAGAAAAATACAGATCTTAAAAGAGAAGGGCACAGACCACCGAGCCTGCGAGGCCAAGGTGGAAAAGTTAAAACCAGCATTAGAGGTGAAGCACAGCACAATCACAGCCCTTAGGAAAACATCCTACCAAGGAGGTGATGAGTGCTGGGACAGAATAAGATGGTTTAATCCAGGTGGCAGCCCCTCTGTAGAGGAGTGTAAGCCTGTGAACTCACACTTGCTAGTTCTTGAGATGCTGGAAAGGTAGAAAGCAAAGCTTGTTTTGCTTGCCAGTGCTCAGGTGGCTGTGAAAAAGGAAAGTGGAGGAGCAGATGGGAGAAGCTGGGGAAATTTGCAGCCAAAGGCAGATCAAGTTATCAGGGGGGAAACAATCACCGCTGACTTGGCTCCACAGCAGTTCAAATGGGGGAGCACCCAGGGGATGAGCAAGCAGTTAGCAGGGAGCGCCTGGGTGAGGGAGGATGGATAGGGCTCTGGAGAAGGAAGGAGCAGCAGAGGAAAGGAAAACCCCAGTGAGAAGAGGGACTCAGAGAGGCTGCAGACTGCTGCTTCCACTGGACTGACTTCTCAGATCGCCTCCTCAGGGAAAAGGACGAAAAGAAGGTGGTAGGGCAAGAGGCAGTGGCAGCATGGCACAAATCCCTGAGTCATGGTACAAAATAGCGTGGCCAGGAGGGAGTTAAGCATGATACGACATACGGCGGTAGCTTCGGAAGCATGGGGAGGACATGGTCTCCTGGGATAATACTCCCACCAAGGTTTTGCTGGATCGCCTGCTGGAGATCAGTGGAAGAGGAGAGGGAAGCGGGCCAGAGGCCCCTGCCCTCCCCATCATAGTCCAGGGCAGCTGGTCCCTCCCGCTTCCTCAGCTCATGGTCAGACCAGAACCTGAGAAAGGCCCTCATGCTGGGAGCACTGGAGGATGGGGAATGGAGCCCAGGAGGCATCCCTGAAGGCTGTGGTGATGCAAATAAAGAAGGCTTCTCTCGTGGAGTACACACAGGAGGAGGGATGAAGTGTCAAGAGGTTTTTTGGGTTGTGGTTTTTTTTTTTTTGCTTGGAGATATTAAGGATGTAATAAACTGCACCTCTGCAAAGAGGGAGATGTTGACTTCTCCAGCAAGAGCAGTGAGGGCTGCAATGAGCAAAGCTGCTTTAGCTCTGCCACAGCCTGCTTTGCTGCAAGAAGTCTGGGCAGGGATACCAAACACTTCCCAGGACAAGTTAGCAGAGGCTGTGTTGGGGAAAAACACAGAAGTCTCTAAGGGCTGATGGAATGCTGGAGCTAGTCCAGGCTGTGATGCCAACAGGACTGCAGCTCGTGGGAGCAGTGACATGCAGTAGTGAGACTGAGAAAAAGCTCTAGGCACAAAGTACTGTGCAAGTTATAGGAATCCCAAGCATGGTACAAACCCTGAGGGTTAAGCCTGTAATACATGATTCTAATTGATGTGTTAAGCCCAGCGTTTTGTTTCTTACAGTGAAGAAAAGGTAAAATAAATAAATGAAAAGACCAATCGTGGTAAAGAGTGTGCATTAATGGTATAGACTTTAAAATTTGAAGTTCTTCTGTTACAGAAAAGAGACGAAACCAACAGAAAACAATACAAAGGAGGATTGGTGAGCAGCTATTTAAGAACATCAGCTAATAAATAGTGTGAGATTATGCAAAGGTGCAGTTTGTTACATCCTTAATAACACCAAGAAGTCCTATGGGTGTGCATGATCTACTTTGGTAAACCAAGATAACTGTTAATAACAGTCTTTGCTATTTTTGGCTTCCGTAGGTAGCACAGAAGAATAAGTAACACTGCCAACTAATGGGTGCTATTAACTATATGTTGCTTAGCTTTTTCTTACATGCTTTTATTTTGCTCTATTATCAGATATGCACAGATGAAGGGGAAAAGAAAATTATGTGGTTTGTTTTTTTTTTAAATCAGTTACTGTTGCTGAAGTTCAAACAAGGGAAAAGTATAACCAAAATGTGGTGACAAGGGAAAAAAATGGATCTAGTTTAAAGGGATTACCATCCCCAAATAAGATAAACTCTATTTCCCTTGATGTAGATGGAAATACCTTCTATTACCGACTGCAACTGTGAGTAATAGATCACCAGCCTGCTATGCAGTGCCTGTATGGAACACTGTAAACATGTCGCTATACCTGCAAAACATAGCATTTTGAGTACTACAGAAAGAAAGATGATCAATCTAAGAAATATCTGGTAGGACAAGTTACCTTTTAAAAATATATACCATTAGTGTAGCTTTAGATTAGGAGAACTGCACAGAGCAATTCTTGAGTCAAATTTAGGGCACCTACATATAAATTGGTGGTGCTGGGATGGGTAGAAAAGTAAAGGTTCCCCAGCAATGGGGGTATCGAAACACTACATTTGTGTATGGTGTGTAATCATGTACCAATCTGCTGAAAAGCTTGATTTTGTTATGGAAGAGATGATTAGGTGATTTTAGAAACTTACAGCAGGAAGGTTTCCAAGATAAGAGCTGTATGCCAGCGATGATGGACATCCCAGCAAGGTGGATTGCTCGCAGACACCTCCCTGGAAGGACATCAGCCAGTGCGAGGCACTTTTATGTTTTGCATAGGAAAAAAATAACACCTTCCAATCCATTTAGCAGAGTTTAGCCAGGTGTGAATCTGCAATGTATCCCTTGGTTTCTAGTGGGTCTATAATCTCTTATGTGGAATCCAACTGTGTGTGTGTGTATACCCAGCATCCAGAAATCACCTCTCCACATCTAATAATGCATCTGATAATACGTGTGCACGTAACATAACTTTAACTTATCAGTAGGATTTTAATTGTACAATGCTTTCAGAAGGAACACTGACGTCATTAGAAACATTTTCCCTGTGTGCTAAGCAAAGCCTAGCAACACTTGGGTTAGGTTTTAAACTATTATTACAGGTAATGGAGCATCCAGTTGTAACATTTGCAGTCCCACAGGCAGCAAAACAAGCCACCAAAGCAAGGTTTGCAGCTCGTGACGAGAGACAGCAAGCTGCTCTCACTAGAACTGCAAAAGACAGTGAACATAATTCTTAGTGTAAATCCCTCCTCAATGGGATTCCCATCAGCCACTGAAATTTTTAAGTAGGCTGTACAGCCTAGAAGAGTAAATCCTGGGTTATTTTAAGAGTTTGTCTAATTGTGCAAATTATCCTGGCTATAAAATCAAATATTAAGTAAACCAAGTAGCGGCTATACACCAAAGACAAGACTATAGGCCACCCTCAGACCCACATGAGGCAATACCAGGTAGGAAAGTGCAAATACCTCCAAGAAGGTCAATTGCTCAGTCCTGGTGAGGAGCCTTGAGCCACAGGAGGGTTTGCAGCATCCTTGCTGGACTCATGCATGACAGCTCACATCCACAGGCTATTAGAAGGGAGTCTGTATGCCTACACAAAATACGGTTTTGCCACTGCCAGAAACAAGCCATGGGTTGTGTACTAATGCTGCAAAAGCAAATATAGACATTTGTCAACCTTGCTTTGGTTGGGACTTACCATGTGAGGAGCTTCATGGGAGCTCTGTGGCTGTAACAGCAACCATCTAATCACCCACCTGCCCTCAGGTTTTGCTTCCCTGATGCGGGAGGTGCCGAAAGGCCTCCAGCAGCATGGCTTGGCTGTATTCCTGTGGCACAACAGGAGCAGCTGTGGGCATAGCTATCAGTCCCTGAAGAGGAGGAACACGAGTGGGGCCAAAATCTTGCGGCATGAGGCCATCCCAGTGTTTCTGGTACTGTGGACTACTCCCTCGTGGGCAGCTGCTGCATCAGCAGAGGGGCTCTGGGGCTGGAAGCACCATTTGCAGGCAGCATGGAGGACGAGGAGCATGTCTGCAAGGCCTGCACAGCTCTGCCCTGAGGTGCAGTGCAGATGGACACAGCGGATCATGTCAGGAGAGCCTTAGAGACAGTGTAGAAACTGCCCCACGTGGACTGGACTGTAGCAGAGGAGAAGGCAGAAACCCCACTACCACCAACCTGGAGAGGCAGATGGAGGGGCCACGCCATTGGCATCACACTGCTGGGGCAAAGGACTGCTTGTGGGCAAAGGTTAGTCTATGATGCCTGTAACCTTCCCACCTTCTCCAGGCAGACAGCCATCACCTTTGAATCAGTGGGGTGAGCATAACCTGGGGAAAGCTGCAGCAACTAACATGCTGTGTGTTTTTATCCTCTTTCTCTTTAATATTCTAGTTAATATCATTTATCACTGTAAGTGGATTGGTGAGGACTCTTAGAGTAGACTGTTAAAGCTTGTAAGTAGACTAACAATAGATTATATGTTTTCTCATACAAGTTGTGAGTCTCTACCCAATGTAAATGGCAGAAGTTATTGTAAAGCAACTCACAACTTCTATGAAAGCAATATTTGCTAAGATGGAATAACGATGGAAAGACAAGCATCCAACAGTAGCCTCAGAAAACTGGGTCTGGTCCAGACTATAGCATCCAGCTCAGAACTTCTTGGCCTTTCACTGTAGAGTTGCCTCTCCCTCAAGAGAGGATTAAATGAGCTGTCTCCTCACAATACGTGTATATCAGTGAAATGCCTGATTTCCAAAGCACGGCCTTATAAGTACTTGAAAAATGACACCAACTTCCCCACCACAAAGCATCATATCTCAGTGTCTTAAGATGCAGACAACATCTTTTAAACACAGCACAAGCTGCTGGCTCCTCAACCCCACTGTGGAATAACCAGAGCACAAACCTGGTTTCGGTCAGGAAAGCAGCATTTTATTTATTACAGCTACAAGAGAGAAGACTCTGCTGCTCAGAAACAGGCTCTGCTGATGCAGAGTGGATAGAGTTTCTTTTTCTCTCACACATGCTCTGCAAAAGACAGGTAAGAGGGTATAAGCGGTACACATCTGTTACACCCACAAGGCTACAGAAGCATCAGGGCCAGTCTGGATTTCCTCAGCACGGGAACTAATTTATCATGAAGGTTACACGGTGATCACTGTTTCAGGAGCAAGGGTGAGGGTTCAAACAAGAGGCCTGCTTACACCCCAGCATTTCTTTAAAGGTTGTTCATTCTGCTCTGGCAGACTGCCCATTACATGGGAACAGAGGGCTGCTATCAGCTATGAGGGTGGGAGCAAAGGTCCTTTCATCCCAGACTTGTTCATCAGGAAGACAGGTGTTGCAGGTTTCACACCAAGACACTCCTGCTGCCTCAGTATCCTATATTCATGTGCATAAACACCTTCTATCAAACTTCCTGTCTTCCCACTGTGAGCAAACTCAGTCCCTGCTACTAGTGCCACCAGCCCTCAGGGAGAATCACCCCAGGGCCAGAGCATTGTGTGGTGCAGCCAGCACAGCTCTGTGAACCACCACCTACCAGCCACACTCAGAGACTCTTCCTATTTTGCCTGCCAAGAAAGGGATTTGAAAAGCTTTGCTTTACTTTGCTGACTGACCTTCACACACTTTCTCATTCAGGGTCCCACCCCATCACGTCTTCATCAGCTCCATATTGGTAGAGTTTCATCACAGGCTAACATCCTGGGGGTGAATGGAGAATGGAGAGGTGACCCACTAGCTAAGGGAAGGCACAGGCCTTACAGAAAAGGGAGACTACAGTTTGGGGGGAAAAAGGAGGGAAGATATTTTAATATTAAACATTATGAAGATAAAAAGAAATTACTCTTTTCACAGGAACATCTCCAAACACTCCTGTACCAGGGCAAGGCCCCCAAATCTGCAAGGTCAGCATTTACAAAAACAGCTATTATGAGATCAGTGAAATACAATTTTTCGGGCAAGCAGGTACCCAATACCTCTCATTTGCCTTTGTGAGAGCAGAAGATGCTCACTGCAAACCCTCAGTTGCCCATGACAAGCACTTACTACCTGCATCTGCATGGGTGGTATGGAGCACCTACTATGTGCGTCTGCATGGACACCAGCTGAGCAAAGCCCAGCCATCCAGGCACAGCTACAGCACTGGCACAGCCACAAAGTCCCCATCCTCCTTCAAGGCAGCACATAAAAGTGTTTCCTTGCTGTCGCATACTTTTCACTTAGTCCATCCCTCAGCCAACAATGTCTTAACAACAATGCAGAGCCTTTCTTTCCCTTTAAGGGGGCTTTAAACTCCCTTTAATACACACCCAAACTACAGCAGTCATCCATTTGTGTTGACACTTTCTTTTATCATTCAAATTCCTCCTTTTGCCTCCCTGGCCTTGGGACTATCTGACATATCTTTAAAGCACCAAGTGTATCACACACCAAACCCATAAAACATTAACACATTCTTTTTCTTGCTCATTATCCCAGATGGCCCTTGACTAAAATATCTGAAGCTATGTCTTCCAAACTTTCAAATCCTGGCTTTCAACCATGAAACTGGCAATTACTCCTGAAGTATACATGCATTTGAAACAAGCATTTTGATTCGAAGCTTTCAGGAGTCAAAGTATTAAAAGAATGACGCAATTACAATATTGTCTGTTGGGTCTGACACACTGCCTAAGTCCAGTGAACCAATGAAAGTGTGTCTGTAAGTAGGCAAAAACAACAAAAAAAGAGATAGATTATTTACATATAATGGTGTCTGTTTCCATTCTTCTTTTCCTTCGCAAATATGAGAGAGAAAAACATTGAGTGTAAAGCCTCAGTCTTTGTCTTGTTGTTCTTTTCCTCTTGATGGCTGAATAAAAAGGGAGAAAGAAATGATGACTTCCATAAAAATAAACGCTGCCAGATTTCTAGCAGAGCTGCTGTGTTGATTGCTCCCCAGCACCTTCTGAGCCTACCAAAGCACTCTGAAATAATCAAGTAAAAGGTATTGTACAAGTGTGATTTTTTAATAAAAGTTCTTTGTTCAGTTTACAGACCCAAGCAAGTGTGATGTGTCCAAGGGCTAGCTGCCTGCATACAGGTAGGCCCCAAACTGGCCTGTTTTGCTAGTCATATCACAAAGTCAAGTCTAAAATGTTTCCCACTACCTGTCAGCTATTTTAGTTGTCTCAGATCTCCCATAGAGAAGCAACCTTTTTCTTCTCCAGGAAATATATTTCTGTTTTTCTAGCTAAAATATGAACTGCTGATCTTATTCTCATGTTTCCAATCTCTACTTAGATGCATTCCTAGAGAAGAGAGGAATGCAGGAAGGACAGAAGTTAGCATAACATAGGATAAAAGCAAAACAGGAGCTGGTACACCTGTGGACAAAGCCCACAAGTAAGATACTTAAAACTTTCCAGTCCCTACAGAAGGAGATGGTGGTATAAACACCCAGCTGCAGGTAATACCTTGCAAGAATGTTGCATTTAGAAATCTAACAAGAAGAGGTTCAACCATGGCTCAGTTCACTATTCCACCATTCCAGTACGCTTATCAATCTGTCTGGAAAAAATAATAGCAACAATAAAAGCAATGAAAATGTTGTTTCACTCTATGCCACTTCCCCCCATCTGATAGTCCCTCTTTCCTCCCACTGTTTTGGGACATTTTTATGACTCCTTCAATGTACTTCAATTCTGGTAGAAAAGTCTACTTTTAGCCCACACCACAGATGTTTCAAAGGCAGTAACTAATTCAAGTTAGTCTTATGATCGAAATTGTGTTATAGCTTTATGTTGCCATGGCTTCTTTAGTTGACAAAATAATACTTTTGACAGACAACTTCAAGATCTGTCATAGCTCTCTCATTTTCACACAGAATGGAGGTAAGTTGGAGGACAAAAAGCAAAATGACCTTGTAGGAAAGAGGTTGTGGGAGAAGAACTGGCCATAGATCTGAGGCCTCTTCATTTCCAGGGCTGTACTAGCTGCCCTCCACTTCTGACTCTACTTGATACAAGTAGGATTTTCAACAACAAAATTTAAACTGATGCTGGTAAATGCTGATTCACTCAGTCTGCAAGAACAGGCTGGGTTCAATGAAGCTTGACTGAGATGTGTTCCTGTGGTCCTCAGCAGAATTTCTGGTCAGTGTGATGCTTACAGTAGCTTCCCTTCCTCATTGTGCGATGCTTATGGTCTGCAAAAGGGACCTGATTTTAGATCAGAACCTACTCACACATTTTGGAGCAAGAGCTTCAGTTCAGCACTTATATAGCTACAGTGAATGCACTGGGAACTAGCTGTTAACTTCTCCTCCTTCCTTGTCTCCTCTTTTGAGAAGGAAGAGGAGGGAAAGTAATCAGGCACCAGAGTTTAATAGTGCAGTGCAGCCCCCTGCAGAGATGGAGAAAATGTCTAAATCGGTTCCTGTCAGATGTAGGCGTCACATTAACCCTCTGTGCAGGCTGTGCATCCCAGCTTCATCAGCCAGAAGGTGGCCACTAATCCTCCTCCTTTCTCCCACATAAAAGAAAATTAAAAAACAAGGAAGGGGTCATGAAAAAAAAAAAAAAGGATCAGTCAAAACATACCAACTACTGCTTCCCTTTGCCTTTGCATCAGCCTCTTTATGTCACCTGAACAATAGGAATTCTCTTGGTCTATTTTAAGGCAACAGCTTCCTTGGAAGGCTCCAAATCTGACATCCTCAGTGTGAAACCCAGAGGAAAAAAAGTTGCTTTAAATTTCCTATAAATACCTCTTCAGCTAACGTGAGATTAATCATGTCTGTCCTCTAGCTTGATGTTGCAATAAACAATGCTGAAGTATAGCTTTGGGAAGAAAGTGACCTGAGCTTTGCTTCACATCTGGCCTGAGAATTTGTAATGACACAGACATGGTTTACTCCAAGGTTATGGTCAGATATAATGTCTCTCTCAACTCAGTCACAAACTCTCATCCTCCCACAAACCTATGGACTTCTGATTCAGACAGGAATACTTTAATCACAAATTACAACTGCAGCCTCCTTGGGAAGGAGGTCTGAAGTTATGCTGTGAGGACAAATCAAATTCCTTGTTAGCAGCTTCAACCAACTAGGAAAATAAAATGATAATTTTTGGGGAAGAAGCTTTTAAAGACACATGTTTGTCTTGAGGCCCTGCTATACTTATCAGAGGCATGTATTCCCTCAGCAAGGACAGGATGCTCCTTCCTCAGCTAAAAGTTAGGCAGGGAGATCTGGCAAAGGTTGAGAAGGCAGGCAAGACCACATCTTTAGGCTGCAGCAGTTCAGTGAAAGCCCCAGGTAATAAATCATTTACAAGCTGAAAAATTTTGCTTTAGGTTTCATTCTGCAACATTTCTAGATCTTGAAACTTGCACAGAGTCCCTTGTGCTGTGAGAAACTTTATTACAATCCAGGGTAGGTAATGTATAGCATGTGGTATATACCTAACCATTAACATTTTTCCAACACATTGATTATTACAATGGGCACATCTCACTGTAAAGCTAACGAAGGAGAGGAGTTGGCACTGAGGTGGGATTCAAGACCACCCGGTAAGGGTCAGCTCACAGATGGATGTTGGAAGGGAGTGCAACAACATTTTCTGAACAACAGAAATCTTTAAAATAGAGCTGATGTGTGGAACACTGGTGCTTTGCAGAAAAGCTGGATTTATCTCTCATGGACACACAAACAAAACAGCATATGCAGTAATGATTTGAGAGTGGCTGGCATTCCTCTCTGGGGTCTGATCACGTCAAGTATCAGAGGACTACAAAATACTCCTTTATAAAAAAACATTGAAGGGGGTATGCAAGGCAATCTACCATCTATGGATATATATTGCAGTGCCCAGCTGCAGCATTCTCTTTTTCTATTGTTTGTTAGGCTGATGGAGAAAAATAATGGTATCTCTATGCAGGGGTTCCTGTCACTGCTTGATTCTCCTCCTGTAAATTAATTTTGACACCTCTATCACACCCCACCATCTACAGCCAGGACAGCTTGGGATTCTTTGAAAGGTAAGCTGAGGATGGATGCAGCAGCCTAGTCAGAAGTACTGCATTTGTTGAGGAGCGATGGAAATGATCCTACATTAAAGAGTTCCAGGATCAGTTTCAAAACAAAGAGGTGGAATGTCTTTTGAAGACTCATTTTCGAGTCTTTGGAACATTTCACATTGACCTTACCTGCAACCTAGAAAAAAAAGGAGTCAGTAAGAGCTCTGAACGTCTCTTGAACTACTAAGAAACAACATGGATTTGATGGAGTAGAAAGAAGATGTAGAGAGCAGCCAAGGCCAAGAAAAGAAAGTATATAATTGAACTGGAGAAGAGTGGAGCCTAGTGAAGGTCAGAGCAGGTGGAAAGAGCAGCAAGCAAAGGGTCTTCAAGAGAGAGGATAGTGGCTTGGCAGGATGTCACGATGAGAAGTGTTCAGATTGTGATGAACAGATGGAGGCAAAAGAGAGGAGCAAAAGCACGGAAGAAATGAAGATCACCAAACTTGTTTTATCTAAGAGGACTTATCAATGTGAAAAGTGACTGAAAACCGACACCGTTTCATTGCTTCCTGTCATTTTAATTCAGCACCAGCCTAAGCCTTGCCATGAGGCACAACTGAGTTAATATTTAGGATAATATAACCTTACTGAGTCTTACCCTCAGGTTACACATCCTCAAGATGCCTTCACCTAGCAGCACTACCCTGTACCATGGGCCAGCAACTCAACACCAATGGACAAAGATTTTTACTCAGTCCATGCACTCCCAGAGTGACAAGCTGTAATATCTCAGAACTGTAGACTCCAAGTCTGAACTCTCCCAGCATTCATTAGCAAAACTGAGTTCTCATGTGTTTTTTATGTAAAAGGCCTTAAAGTCTTTGGGCTAAAATCTTACATAAAAATGCTAGGCAATGTAATTCTCACCTGTCAAATATAATCATGCACAGCACATGGCACGCAGCATGGAAAAAGACCTAGGGCTGTTTAGCCCAGAGAAGACTGAGAAGGGATCTTATCAATGCTTATAAATACCTAAAGGGTTGATGTCAAGAGGATGTCAAGAGTCTTTTTTCTGTAATGCCCAGTGACAGGACAAGGGGCAATGGGCACAAGTTGGAACACAGGAAGTTTCATTTGAACATGAGGAGAAACTTCTTTCCTGTTCAGGTGAGGGAGCCCTGGCACAGGCTGCCCAGGGAGGGTGTGGAGTCTCCTTCTCTGGTGGTTTTCAAACCTGCCTGGACACCTTCCTGTGTGACCTGATGTAGGTGAACCTGCTTTAGCAGGGGGTTGGACTGGATGATCTCTAGAGGTACCTTCCTACTCCTGCCATTCTGTGATTCTGTGATTTGCCACAGTCACTCCAAAACTGGTTGCATCTGTTACTAAGCTCGATAGTACAAAAGGATACTTCAGCTTAATGCTAGAGTGTAAAGCCTAAGCTGGGAGTGATTAGAACATACACTTCAGCAGAGCTGCCAGTTCTTGGACCTTCATCCAGGATCATATTTTGTACTGCCTAAAAGATTAAAAGTGAAGTAAATGGTTTAGTGTTCTTATAACAAGTATTTCAGTCTGGTTCTCTAACTGATACAGATGAAAAAAATTACAGCTAATAGCTAAGTCACACAAAACTCTGAAGAACACCTGCAGAAGTATTCTTCAGGGAAAAGGTGCTTACAAGTACACTTCAGGATACTAACGATCTCAGCACATGTGCACAGACAATGTCAAGTAAAACTGAAATCCACCAGTTACTATGATTTCATTTCTATTCTATAAGAGGTTGGGACATTCCTTTTTTCTATGGTATCTAGCAACAGGACAAGGGGTAATGGAATGAAGCTGGAACACAAAAAGTTCCATTTAAATGTAAGAAAAAACTATTTCACTGTTCAGGTGAGGGAGCCCTGGCACAGGCTGCCCAGGGAGGGTGTGGAGTCTCCTTCCCTGGAGGTCTTCAAGACCCGCCTGGATGCGTTCCTGTGTGACCTGTTCTAGGTGAATCTACTTCTGCAGGGGGGTTGGACTAGATGATCCCTAAAGGTCCCTTCCAACCCTACCATTCTGTGATTCTATGATATACACACATGTATACATACAGAAATATATATAATATATATATATCATACACAGACCAAGCCTGTAAAGAATGGGCAACTCCAATGAAGTCAGCTGATGATAAGAGAAAAAAACAGTGTAAAGGAGAGAAGAATCAGGTCTAGAGTCTTTCAAACACCAATTATTTGGCAGCTAGTCAGTGCTGGAAAAGGTCACTGGGCTCAGCTGTTTTTAAGGCAATACTGTAAACAATTTTTTACAGTGTTAAAAGATGGACAAAAACATGTGCCTCTGCTAGATTTTATACAACCACCCATTTAAAACAAGAGAAAAACCACAGATTTATGTATATATCCTGAAAAGAGATGTCAAAGTGCAATAAATGAAAGGCAAAAATGTATTTTTCCATGCCTCTGTCCAAACTGATGCATTTGTTGGCAGCTGGGCTCTCCTTTCTTTTATGGCACACTGAAGAGTGTGTGTAAAAAAAAGTGACTCCTAAATTAAGGCTGCTTAGCACTTTCTACGCAGTTCTGTTTTCAGATGGTTATAATTTTACTACCAAGCATTAAACAGTTGGGTTGAATTTTTCCATGCTGGAGGTCTGCTTCAGAATAGGTTATTCTAAAGGAGTTCACCTAGAAATGACCAGGCTCAGGGGATGTATATAATTTTGCACATCAAAACAAAGCATCCAGTGGCTTTGTTCCTTTTTTTTGGTGACACAATACTTTAGAGCTGAGCCTTGAAATCTGGTAGGGTTGTCATACCAGTGCCTGTCTTTTGCCTCTGTTATGGGAGGTGTTAAGTGTTTCAATTCAGCACCTTGTTCACACCAGACACCAGCCCCTTGCAGAAGAGAGAGGGCCTACTCCAATCCTGTCTCTCCTGAGCATCTGGGACACCAGAGCAAGATCTGAGAACTTTAAGATCACTTCACTTGTGTCTGTGTTCTTCAGGCCTCCCTGGCAGCACAGAAGAGACAAAGATAAAAACCTGAATTCAGAGGCAGTGCCAGTGCAAGGAAGCTTTGGCTGCTCTTTGCATCACCCCCAGCAGTCTGCTCAGCAAGGCTGCATGTGTGGTTTGTGTAACAGCCCAGTGAATCAGAACAGCAACTGCTTTTCTGTCTCCCTGCACCAGTTCACCATACGGCCACATCACCATTGCTGTCACAGAGCAGGGGTGAGGAGGAGCCTGCAGCAAAGAGCTGAGCCCCAGCACCAGAGGAACGTAGCTTCTGATGCCACACTGGGAAGAACAAGGTCATCTGCTGAAAATACAGCAGGGATGCGAGGAACAGGGCAGGAAGGAGAGAGAGGAACGAATGGCAGTGTGAGGAGATGAGAAAAAGCAAAGGCACAGACTTCAGAGGGAGTAACAAAGCACGATGGGGCTGCAGAGAACAGGTAGAGAAGGGGCAGAAAAGGAGGAGAACGATAAAGGGGCCAGTGATGAGTACCATCTTCCTTAAGGCAACTGGAGCCAATGTCTGAGCATCAATGTTACCAGCAAGTAAGGCAAAAATTCTGCCAGAGCAACATTTTCTGCCTTTGCCTGTGTTCCTCTTTGCAGGAAATACAGACTAATTTTCATCTTTCCATCTCCTCCTCCAAAGTCCTGTATGCACAGGGAATTCAACATGTCCAGGCATCAGGAGGAAAAAAAAACCAAACCCAAAACAAAACCATGACACCTCTCCAAATCTGACCAGATCCAGGACACAAGCTGAAAATAAGAGTTCCCTATGCAATGCTGAGACTTTGAATCAAATTAAAACCCCTAAAGCCTATGTCTGACATCTGCTCAGCTTTCTTTGATGAAGACCTTCCTCCAGGTGTTGCTGAAGTAGCAACCAACCTTGTAGCTTAAAAAGTGATGGTTACTGTGCCAAATGGGGTTCCTGGTTCAAATCTCAGACAGGAGGAAGCCAGCAAATACAAATGCTTACCCTGAGTTTCTTTTACTTTTGCCATTTAAATGCACATTAGAAAGATCATATCCAAATCACCTTTAGAAACAAAATTATTAAAAAGTCAAACAGGTCAGAGTTAGGAATGGTGGAACAGAGGCTGTCAGCACAAGTCAGCACCCTATAAAAGGGTGGTGATGGTGCCAACCTTAACTCTTGTGATCACATACCATTTTCACCTCTAGGCTGCACATAGGCAGGGACAGGAAAACCAGGTGCTACCCAATCCATTCGAAATCTGGTATTTTTTAAGTGTTCTATTTTTGTGACCTGAATTGAATCCCTCTAAAGTACTTTCAGCTACAGTAAGAAATCACACTGAGAAACCTCATCCCAAGAATGGAGGCTTATTGAGTTCATCACTGAGCTAATCCCTTCTCAGCAGGGAGACATGGAATAGACAATCCATGTGCGCTGCAATGACTAATCTGTAGCGATACTAGAAGTGACCCTCTAATATTGCCAAAAACAGGCACTTCCCCAAATCCTTAAACTGTGCTAATTCTGTAGGGAAGGTGAAGCAATCACTACAGATTCCTGTAGTTATGGCTTTTCCTCGCATGCATTTCACCATGTTCATCTGTGCTGGCTTCATCATCCTGACTGAGCTAAGGTAGGTTTTATTTTCCTCCTAATCCCTCAAGTAGAAAGATCGCCCTAAGGAAGCCTAAGCAACTTGTTCTAGTTGATGGCATGGGCAGCAGTGTTGTGTGGACTAAAGCATACCTGCACAAAGACTTCCAGACCAGATCAAACCTATTAAAAATTAGTAGGATGAGGGGAAAGACCTGCTGGTCAAATACCAACAGCAGCATAGCCACAGAGGCTGTTTGTCCCCCCAGCTCATCAGATGCATCTCAGTTCTCACAGCCTCCCCCATGTTTCAAATACGCTGAGGAAGAAAACTTCCCTAGAATGAGTCAGGTAAGCAGAGAAGTCCTTTATTTAACAATATGCACCGAGGAGGGCATGGGATCATTCCCAAAGAATGTCTGACAAAGCATCAAAATCAACATCTACTTATACCCAATGCTTTTGTTCCACTCTATTACGCATACAGAGCCCCCAATTATTTAATTGTTCATTAAAGTTGTCTTTTACTTTGATTGGTTGTTGTTAATTTTACACATTACATCACCCTTATTCACACAAGCTATACGTATTTATATATATTTCAAAATCACTTGGCCAACTAACTGCTCTGAGCTACTGATTATCTGGTGTTCCAGACCTGAACAGTGAGCAGCTTAATGATTGAGATAACAAATCCTTTCTTCTTCTTTGGAAGCAGTTACTCCCAGCATTGTTCTTGGATGTTTTATGGCTTGCAGGTGCTTAAGTCTGAATAGTCCACCTTGTTCCCACTCTCATCCCCATGACATCTGACTTCTCATGCATGTTCTTTCCTTTGGCAGCAGCTTCACAAAGAAGGCCTAGGTTTGCTTAGTTATGCTAACTTACTTATAAATTTATTTAAAGTTAATTGTTTCATACAATCACTTAAATTTTCATGCTTTATAACACTCAGAGCATCTCACCTTCTTCATGGGGCAAATGAGCAAAGACCTACCCCTGAAAAGTAATAAATATCCTCTTCCTCCTTCTGTACTCCCCATCTAGTTTGGCTTAGAAAAATAGTAAAACTCTTCCAAGGACAAGGGATCGTTACATCAGGTCTTTAGGGACAGATGAAACCCACCAGGCAGTTTTTTGTCTATGCACCCTTTAATGAGCTACTCGTTCCCCTTTGTTCCTCTAGTAGGAAAGGGGTCTCCCGCCTTCACTACCTACTTCACTCACCTATTGCAACATCTACCATTAGTCTGCAAACAGCTATGGCAATGCAGTCAGCTGTTTCAAATACTTGTAAATGTTTACAGCAGTCAAATCAAATGCTTCCAAACGACAAAGAAAATTCCATGTCTAAACATACCTGAGTCCTAGATGCAAACAGTGCTGCATCCTGATGTCAGCTCCTCAACAGAGGCAAAATGAACACCCTTATCTCTCATACCTACTCATGTCAGACATTTAGAAAAGGCAAATTAATGCCATAGCTTTTTGTTCCTTCTCCTATTTTTATTTCTACAAGAAAAGAAGGTTTCTGATAGTGTTAAATGCCTCAGATAATGAGAACAAAAACAGAGCCTACTTCAAAAGACAAATGCTTTCCAGCTTCCTCCACCCAAACACAAAGAGGCCAGAAACTTAGCACTCTTTCCCATTATCAGTGTCTTACAGCAAGGGCATTCCATAAGGTTTCTCAAAAGAAGCAGAAGTGCTTATAGCCAGTCTCTTCCTCTGTTTATCAGCAGGCCTTAGATCCTCCACAATACCCAAGTGATTTCCGTTTCCTCTGAAGGCAGAGAAGCCATAAAGAAGAAGTGCAACCTTAACTCTAGGATTACTCCCACATCTGGTGCTTCTGAGTGAATTTGTCTGGTTTAGTTAGGACTTGAACTTCTCAGCACACACAAATGTTTTGCTTCATTATGTATCTGGGTTTTTCTTCCATAACCTGCCTCCTGTTGCAGAGATTCTGTCAATTTCTTAGACAAGTGCCAGGGTTTATTTTTGCACTAACAAGTCAGACAGGAACACAGCCACCCCTTCCAACTGAGCAGCAGACAGAGCAGCCTGTACCCAATCATGGGTATTTCAGGTCTTTGAGAGAGAAATGCCACATTTAAGAGGCCCAGACTTCTATCTCACAGTCACCTCCTTTATAAAAAGAGGAACTGCAATGCAAACTTCAGCAGATCACACCTACGATAACATCAGATGGAAAGAGATGTAGCATGGCAATGGGAGTGTCATATGAATAGGGTGAATGAGGTCTGCCTTCACATCACCTCTACCCAGAGCAGGATGTTCAGTCAAGTATCATTCCCCAGAAACCCCTCTGCCTAGCCCAGAGGATAAGAGAATGTTATTAATACCTGGCCAGAAGGGCCTTTGCCCAGTGAAAAGCTGGCATTAAACATCTTAGCAACTTTACTAGCATCACAGAAATCCATTAAAATAAGAAACTTATTAGTAAAAACCCAAAAGGCTGTAAGGCAGATGTGAGATTTCTCTTCTTCTAACTTCCTACACGTACCAGAAATCCTTACACCAGAGAGGCAGTTAATGAAGTACCTGTCAGACCAGGAACGGCCCCACACTGTTGAAATTAGGCTCCTTGGAAGCTGTGGAATATCTTTGCCATGTAGCTGATGAGACAGAGAGGAGCTCATTTTCTTTGGTCGTTATCTCAGATTTCCTGAAACAAGTAAAAAGCTTACACAGTGACATCGTCAGTAAATCAGTTCATACTCCTCCTCACTGCTCAAAGTGATCTTTTGAAGTTCTTGGGCAATTTTAATTCCAGCTTATAAAGATAGGGGCCTCACAATTAATTTGATCTTTAAAGTCCTGCAAAAGCAGGGCCCGGATTGAAGAGCAATTCTCATAATTGCCCCAAGCAAACAAAAAAGTCTGAAGATTTTCATCCTTGTTAGGCATTAGGGAGTCTACAAGGCCCTCAACACTCAGAGGAAACCAAATTGCAGTAGATTTGCTTATTATTATTTTGTCAAAGTGAAGGCAAGCCCAAGGAAAAACAAACAAAACGAACACAGCACACTATTTCTGGCTTTTGAAGAATGGTATTGCAACACCACAGTTTAGGTTTCTCTTCTAAAATAAGGTTGATGAACCAGCTGGCCTTTTCCCACATCAATGCCATAACCATCCTTATACCTGGCTATCGTGGCTTGAACTGCAGCTTCAATAACATAAGGCAGCAATGTGCCCTCATGGCCTAGAAGGCCAATGGCATCCTGGGATGCATCAAGAAGAGTGTGGCCAGCAGGTTGAGGGAGGTTCTGCTCCCCCTCTACTCTGCCCTGGTAAGGCCTCATCAGGAGTCCTGTCCACTTCTGGGCTCCTGAGCTCAAGAGTGACACAGAACTTCTGGAGAGAGTCCAGCACAGGGCCACCAAGATGATCAGGGGACTGGAACGTCTTTCATGTGAGGAAAGACTGCAGGAACTGGGGCTGTTTAGTCTGGAGGAGANATTCTATGATTCATGGGCTCCTTACCTATTAATCATCCACTCTGGATCTGTTGACTGAATTTTCTACAGCTCTGGCAATAATCTGTAGTGAAGAGCTTGTCACTTGAGACTGCTATATAAATTACTTCCAGGAAAAAAAGATGAATATGTGTAGTTATTCCAGGAAATAGAAGGTATATGTATGTAACAGGGCAATATAAGCTGTACCTGATGCATCATCCAGCACGTATGTTAGGAGAAACTATCCCCTGTGCATCCAGCGCTGCAACAAAGACCTGCCTTCTAAAACTTACAACAAAGAGTTAAGAGGGTTCTTTAAAGTACCAACTTTTATGGTAACACCTACACTGCAACTAGAGGATGAGATCATAGCAAGGGTAATGTAAACCCTAATATATCCAATGTCATATAATGCTCTAATGTATCACAAGCCATAGCACCCCTGCTAGCCCCAGCTGCTGCCTAAGCTGCACATATTCCAAGGGCTCCACAAGCGCACAGGGGAGTCTTGCGCACTGTTAATTTCCCTGCTACTTTCTTGGCCCAAGAGAGGATAAGCACAGCATCACGTGCCAGGCACAAGCTCACCGTAGTGGCACATTTTGCTGTGCCAGCCATGCTTTGTTTAAGAATCCAAGGCTGCTGCACTACTACAAAAACAACATATGACACCAAATAGCAATGTCTTCCCCACCGCTAGTGTACTGTAACCAATCATCTTGCTCCCTACAGATAAGTTATCTGTATTCACACACAAAGTGTCTTAAGAAGGAGCAGTCCAAATTTATGAAGCTAAACCCTCCCATGGAGACATCAAGGTGATATAGAAGGGAACAGCAGTTAGACTACAAGAGCAATCCAAAGTCTACTGTTTTAAAGCTGCAATGGACTTAAGTCTCACAGGCTTTTAATGAATTCACCTCAAAAGTGGTTTTCAAATCATAGATTTTGGGGAAAGTCATCTTTAATATATCACAGTCTAACATGCTACCAAAACAAAGAGGTCTTAATACATTAAGTGAGAATAAATTTCTCAAGGCTCCATTTACACCAGTACGATCCTCTCGCCTCAATTCTTACACTACAGCTTATGAAGTTGACTAGCTGCTAGCAGGATTCTCCCTAACATTTGCACACAAAGAAAAAAGGTAACAGAATTCCAGATACACAAAATCCCCAATTCCTCAATTTCCAAGCCACTTCAGAATCGGAAACTTCACATTTCTTGCAGAAGCCAAAGTTCTGCTTAGCTTGCAGTCTTTTCAAAGTCAGGGAAAGACATTTGGCACCCAGAATTCTATTACAGGTAAAATTTTCTGGCTTTATTTTCTCTTCAATAGGAGTAAATTGAAGGCTTTCAAGTGTGGAAGTGGTATGCATGAAGCTTTACGTACTTAGCACCTTCCAACAGTAGACCTTTAGCCACCTATTCAGAGAGAGATGCTCATCAGCAGCCTGTCACTGCTGTACAAACCCAAGGATTTACTCATTGCAGGGAATGGAAGACAGGTGATGTCATTCACAGTTGACAGAAAACTACTCAAAAAGAATGGCAAATAACAATTCAGGACAAAACATACTTTATTGTACTGTAATGTCAGAAGTACAAGAAAAGTACTGCAGAGAACCATGCTAATGGGACTTTCAGGGTCTGTGAAGGACAGAAGTACAAGATAATAGGGTACTACTGTACTCAGTGCAAAAACTGATTCATTTGAGGCACAAGTACACTATTGTTTAAGCAGCTTGATTCAAGCACAGCTCTGGTATGTGATCTACTCTGTCTTCTTTCTCTGTGACAATTCTATGATAATGCTACTTTTACACAGAACAGGCAGTAGATTCAAGTCAGGGGTGTCCAAACTGCCACTTGTCAACCAAAAAAAATTAAGAAAAATCCTCTGCATAGTCACACTCCACATTTGAGTTTCAGGTGTGGAGCTGTGGCTAGTGCAGAAAACTCATTCAGAAGGGTCAGAGTCCAGATCTGTTAGGTTGGGTGTTTGTTTTTTTTTTTTAACCCCAGTTGTAGGTAACAATTCATGTCGACCACAATTTATCCGATACCAAAAAAAACCAATCCTCTGAACTTATCTCTTGGATAAGGAATCATACATATCTAACATTCAAATAAATTTCAGCCCTTGAGATCTTAACTTATGGCTTAAGACACGACGAAAGTGTTTGGGCACCCTTGAGTAAAGTTAGTGAAGAGCATTTTTGCTAAAAAGGCAAGCAAGATCACCGTTTCAAACAGAGCTGACCTCTACAAGAAGAAAGCAGGAATCCAAGTCACTAGTTACTGCTAGGCTGACATGTACTACTGCCCAGAAAGATAAAAAAAGTAACATCACAACAAAAAGGTTCAACAAAGTTGAAAGATAAAGGTTTCAACACCAGAAGCAGCATTTTAAAACAAGCTGTTTAAGTTATAACCTTTTCAAGAGATGCAGACTGCGTGACTCTAAGCATGAACAAACATGCTGGCAATCTTCTTTTACACCGCAGCTGTGCTTAACATAGGATGTTCTGGGTTTAAAGAAAGCTCCTCGAAGAATTAAGATCTGCAATTCCCTGTCTACTTAATGAGATTAGTAAAGAAACAAACAAACAAACAAAAATTACTATCGGAACAGTAGTTTCTCATCTGGATCCCTATCATTACAAACACAGCTTGATCTGGAAGCAACGCGAGACTAAACAGACAACTATTACTTTATATTATTACTATGCTTATAAGTTATATCAGTTAAAGATAAAAAAAAAAAAGCCAAGCAGTTTTGCCCTATTTCAAGAATAGTTTCCAATCAACACCAGTTTACATGGTGAATGGGACTTCACAAATAAACAAGGAACGGTGACATCTTTGGACCAAAAATGACAAGAAATAATGGGCTCTGTGCTACCAGTCAACCTCAACAAGAATATGGCACAAGGGCCAGCCCAAGCTGTACCAACACTGAACCTTTAGCACTCGGCACAAATTCGGATCTCTTTACTTTAGCTAGCGAATCAGGTGAAGATCGGGTAAAAAAAAACCAAAACAAACCAAAACCAACCAAACCCAGCTAACTAAAATCTTAAGCCAAAAAATGGAATATACCTCTTAAAAAACATCTGTAGCTTTAAAATAACTTTATGCTGACATCGGTTTGTGCAAACTAAAAAAGACTCATTGAATTTCTCTCTAACAAAAGACAAATCCCTCAAATATTCTCCTTTTAGCCCATTGTATCTGTAGATACAATCTCAAATCTACCAGATGTAAATGCAAGAGAGAGAAAGTTACGGCATCTGCACAACATTCTTTCTACAAACAGCTGCTGGAGGGAAAGTAAAATATAAAAGGAATAAAGAAAGGAAGGTTCCATCTGAAATACTCTCACAATCTTTTCCACTCCGTAGTCCATGAATCCGACTCTGATGCTAAGGTGACAGTGTATGTAAGCAGATTTTTTTGTTGATTTTATTATTTTTGAGTTTCAATCGAAGAGAACCTGAGAAGAGACTCAAGCCTCTTCAGGAATTGTCGGATGGAACGTGCTCCTCGAATCCTTCGCTCTCCCGGACCAGCGCTCGTTCCAGGATAACGCGACCCTCCTTGTAGCGCTGGCTGTCTTCGGTGGCAAATTCATAGATCCAACCCAGTTTGCTGTTGCAGTTCTTGCAGCTCACGTCTCGAACCATGTGGCGGCCAGTGAGCATGACCCGATCTTGAACTTCACTGTATTGCAGATTTACCACCTGATACGAATACACAAGAGACAACGAACAGAAAGGATTAGTCTGTCTCCAGCAAAGCTTGGTGGCAATGTGCACGACTGTCAACATTTTAAAAGTAAACAACCTGTGGCACTGCACATGAACCAGAAACTGCAGTGAGTCAACAGCCCCGGAAAATCTCCTGCTTGAGAAGGTAACACTTTGAAGACGTGCTTCATGGGGATGTACGACCCTCATTCTTCAACTGACAGAAACAAACACCATCACAAGACATATATACTGCAGACCATAGATGCAGACATATCACAAGACATAGCACAAGGTGAGTGGTTGGGCTCAATGATCTTAAAGGACTCTTCCAACTGTAATGATTCCATGATTCTGTAGAGACTGCAGTGCTGTGCTCAACTCCTGATGAATAGCTTGAAAACCAATTTCTATCAATCTGCTTGAAATATATGTAACCTATTTCTAGCAGCTGGTGTGATCACTCATTCCCAGAAATAAGAACCAAAATGTTAAAAGAGGTACTTGTTTAAAAACCTTGGTGTGCTTTTGAAATAACCATCTAAGAAAAAGGAAGGCTTGGTGGCTACTGTGAAGACTTTAAACAATCATCTTTTTGTGTGCTGTCTTGGCAGTTAAAAATAGACTTTAATCTTGGTTAGGCAGCAACATCACTGAACAAAGATGTCTAAATTCATTGAAAGGTTATCGGAACTATATCCAAGCTGCTAATATACAGTAGGATTCTGAAAAGCGGGGCTGCAGTGCTTCCTCAACTTACACCAGACTGTGCTTGCTCTCTCTGCTTTAGCTATAAGGCTTTTGACTGCAGAAATGTAAAGAATAAACCTTTTTTTTTTTAAAACCCAGGATCTACTGCTTATTAGATGAGAAAGAAATCAGATACACAGTTCTTTATGAAGCCTAACACTACATATAAACACTCCTGACAGGACTCAGCATACCAGAAATCCCAAGGCCAAGCACACTTCAGTGAAGACATTACTGAAGCCTCTACCAACACTGACAATGGCCAAATGGCTCGCAAGAAAAAAAAAACAAACCAAAACAGACCGATGATTACACGGCTAGGAACTCTGTGAGAAAGCAAAGGATGACTGCTGTTTTTCCAATGAGTCTAATGGACAAGTCTGTATGAAGGGTTAATAAATAATGTTAAAATTCACTCAGGCATATTTCAATCTGTTGAAATAAATGATATTGATCAATAAAAAAACCCACTAAACTAAACCAAAGTACTAGTGTCTGTAAGAGACTACGGTTGCCTAAAGGTGCCAAACCACTCTTTGCCTAAATGCGTTTTACAAACTAAACAGAGTATTATCTTTTTTTAACTGAGTAGAAGTGCAAATGCCTTTGAAATTCTTTGATAGCCAAAAGACGCTCTTCCAGTGAATCTGAGGTTCTTACACCATGCATGTTGGCACGATGCCTCTATATACACAATCTTCAATACCATCTTTGAGTATTGCAGATAAACTCATTCAGACAGCTTGCCATCAATAGCAAACACCTATTTTGACTTCAAAAACAGATGAATAGAACAAAGTAAAAATTAGCTGAGAATCTTTTCAGTTTTGATGACAGATTCATATCCCACAACCTCGTTTTTCAAAAGGAAGTAGCAATTGCCTCTCAGCTTCTTACCAACCTTGTTAAAAAGAAAGGCTCTTCCTGTGGCCCCTGTAAAACGAGTGGAGATGAGCTCAGAACGATTGGTCAGAATCGTGTCGCAGTTTGCACAGGAGAACAGGCGAGTGCCACCAATATGATCCAGAAAAATTCTTCCCATTTTCAGAACTTATGTAAATTTATACCCAAGACCTGAAAGCAAAAAAGAAAGATCATGTACATGTAAAAAAAACAAAACCCAAACATTGCATCAAAAAAAGCCCAAACGACCTCATATATATTGCAGAACATTCTGCAAATCAATTCAGCTAACACAGAGGTTCTTCCTTTCATTGATGACTTACTGAACTTATAGACAACATTCATCCTTCCACATTAAGGCAAGTTATTTCCCAAAAGTAACCACCTTACTAGCAAGATGACACACCTAGATAAAAAATAATTACATTAAATGAGCAAAACATGAACTGAAACCTTTAAAAGATGGTTCAGACATTTGCAGACCACTACTGGACCCTACAGATCTTAAACTCAAAAGCTTCCACGTCTTTCCCATTTCTTTCCTTTCTTTAATGCAATACTGAAATTCCATTCCAGTATACTCCCGACGACTCACTCATCTTAGTCAGCACTTGGAAATGAAGCACTGAGAATCACATTGAGTCATCAAGACAATTATAGTTTAATTTTCTCAAGTCACCTCTCCTTTTTAAAAAATACATATTTATTTTGTCACTTCCCCTCAGCTTTGCGCAATTTATGACATGCAGCCACACACCATCACCACTCAGGATGCTTCAGTCATCTCACGTAGCAGTCTGAACTACCCAATTTGACTTGATACTTGTTAGTTTTGTACATACAACACAGGAAAAGTTTGGATGCTGTTTCACATAAACAACCCACCCAGTCTTTACACTAAACAGCTTTATATACAAATATTTAAAGCTGTCTCATTCAAATACAAAATACTGTATCATATACCTAAGCTATTTACAAAGCATCATCACTAAAATACCTGAACAACACCAGTGAGCAGACAAAGAGAGCTTAGGAAGCTTATAGCAGCAGGTCAGCAGTACCTGATAAATAAACCTCTTCACTGCTTAGGAAAATGAAAGTATCTCACCAACTTTACACCAACTAACATAAATTACTCAAAAGTCAGCTAGCATGTAGGCACAGAACAAATTAGACAGCTAAAAACTTAAATCACGAAGGATTAGATAACATGCCACTGGAATTAATTGATGTTATTTCCATAAATGACTAAACATCTATGGTTAAACAAGTTAAATATACATCCATTTATGCTTTAGATGTGGAATCAGAAGAATACTGTTGCTGCTTTTATCACGCACAGCAATGCAAAATGAATCTGTCACGCTGTGTGGGTTTTATTTTTCAGAGGAGGAGACAGTGTGCTGTTTGTACAGAAATTAATCAATATTTGAGCTCAAGTTGAATATTTTGTTAAATGTCTTTAAGAAGCAGAAATATCCAAACAAAATAATTTCAGGTTTTTAGGGATCACTTCCCTAAAGATGACTATGACATGCACATGCACACACAAAAACTGAAAGTACCATTTCTACATGTAAAAAATCACAACTCACTGATACTAGGACTTCTTTTTCAATTGCTTTCTTTCACTACTGTTTACTTACAAGGTGTGGCAATAAAAAAGGGTTCCTAAGAGGGACTAGAGTGATTTTAGCACAAGTTTCTTACATTTAGATTTTTCAAATCACTGTTAGTCTTCTGTATCCCATCTGAGGGAACACATAAAAATTTAAAACAAAGGAATGACCTGTTCCTTTAAAGATGATTTAATTCCCATTTCTCTTCTTGAAAGGACAAATAAAACAGGTCATCCCGAGTTTGACAAAAATATTTCAAAGACTTAGCAGAGTGAAGGGGTATGACTCCACCGAAAATACAGGAAGCATTTTTCTTCAATTTCCCTAAGCATTATACCTTTCTAATACGCTTTTTATGTCTCCTAGCAAGCAAGGGCAAAAGAAAATATTAAAATGTGAATAGTGACAGCATGAAGGAAAATCAACAGACAATAAGTGCGAATAAACAAGTATCAGTCAAAGCCTCCAACCAGAAGAAGTCACAAATACAAGCAGAAAAAGCCATTGTGACAGATATGCCCATAAGGCACTTGGCCAAGCTCCATGTGCCATCCTTTACTAATTTTGGATAATGTTATTTTTCTGCTGATTGTATTGTGGATTGCTAACAATTATCTGATCATAAGTTATTGTAAATGCGGAATCGACATCCAAGGGGGTATTTCTTTCAGAGGAAACATAATGCTCTCCCTGTCAGTATTTTTAGAAGCTGACATAAAACAAACCCAAAAACATCCCTGACCAAACACTAAGCTTGACAAGTGACACAAACAGATCCATTACACAGACTAATCTTGTAAAGCATGATATTTGGAAAAATATGCATCTGAACACATAAAATGCAGAAACATCACCTATCTGAAAACATAATTCATGTTACTGTGCCCAGAAAAGCAGAAACTCTGTCACCAAAACCAAGTGTGTTACTTCTGCATATGGCATTATGCACGGACTTCAGTGTCGAGTCCTGAAGATACTGAACATCAATATAAATGCTTAAACAAACAGTACAAAGACTTAAGGCTGAAAAAACGGCCTAAGAATATAAGGCCTAAAATTTTCAAGTGTTTAAAAGTAACCTTATCAAGCATTTAAATGAAACTTTGAATAAGATACGGGTCCCAACAGAAAGACTGAGATTTAATTGATGGTAACACAAGGGTGTGAGAATTTGGACTGAAGTTACAGCATAGTCTAATAAGGCAAACGGTAAAAGAACAATTTTCTTCAGAATACAATGCATAAGAAAACATGTATTCTTCAAATGAATAAATAAATACACGTTTTAAAACATAGAAAGTTATCCGCTATAATCTGCATTGTACCAGTCAAAACAGATTAGAGTACATTTTCTTAAGAAACTGCTAAAACAATGTAATCCCACTAGAATGTCTTAACACTCAAAATAACCTCTACACTTTGTAGATCCATAACAGATTTCAGTCAAAACAGGTAGCAGCTTACAACTGTCATTAGCTCTCAGTTTTGACTGCTACAAGATTTCAATGAATCTGAAAAAGATCCAGCTGAGACGTTACAAAACTAGTCACCTTACACTGATTGCTATATTACTGCTTGCAGTAGGAAAAAAGCTACAAAATGACTGGTAGCAAGGCAGCCCTCAAATGCTGGGTTTGATAATGAATTTTCCTAATAAGCTAACATGGAACTTTTGCTTTTTCTTCTCATATAAGGTAGAGAATTCAACTTGGAACCATTTCACACTCTCTCCACGTGCCTTGCTTTTTTTTTATCCAAGCTAAAAATTTACTATTCACTCCTAAGACCAATTCAGAAGATACTTGCTGTAGATAAAGACCGTTCTCTCCTTATGTAAGGAACTTGAATCCTGTAGGATACACTCTTTGTACACTGGAAAAAACAGAAGCACAACAGAACAAGGGAAAGCAATTTTCTGTTGCGCTGAGGCTTGCATCCCTCACGTACAGAAGCGGTGTGTACAAAGTCACCCAAGATAACTGTGATTTTTTTTTCCCCCTATAGTTTTCACTTCCCATGTAAAAGGTGTGGGCGTCTATTTATGTTCACACATACATAAACGATCTGAAAAAAGCCACTTATAGGCAGCTTTTATAGGCAGTGGGAGGGCTCTCTTAAATGAAGAGATGCCAAAGAATTGCGACACATTAAAGCATTTTAGGAGAAGGAAAATGCAAGAAGTGCACTTATCCATTCATTCACTCTCTGCACTTGAAACCAGGGAAGATAACTAGCATTGGTTCAGAGAGTCAGTGAGTTCCCTGTTGTTATTCACAGACCCTGAAAGTGACAATATCATGTCACTTCATCACACTACTAGCAGATCGTACAGAAGTAGTGCATCTTGGTTATTCACAAAACCAAAAGCTGAGGAAAGAACAGAGATATTTTTTCTTTTTTGGGCTCTTGATTTCATCTTTAAAGTCAGATAACCATTCTTTGTTGGATATGTATCAGTCATGAAGCCTCAGTGATCCTGCCCTGATGCAAATACCAAATACAAGTCATAATATTAAATTGATGGTGCCAACATAAACAAAGGCAGATTTATTTACTTTTACCAGTGAGATGTAAAGTACGTATTGCTTGTCAAATCTCCACAGTTCAGACACAGGTACGTTATTGAACTGAGAGATGATGCTACTGTGTCATTAGTCAGCATCCTGACCACCACTGTCAACCTGCACTCTTGAGAGAATCTTTAACAGACCAATCAATGATAGCGCTCGTTACCTAACTAGAGAGGGCTGCTGACAATGCATCATTTCGACAGTATGAACATTGACACAACTTCTTAGTCATACTGTGAAACATTTCCTGCCCGCGTGCTTCTCCCATAGACAGACAGGAACCACAAGCACTGTGGCTGTGGGCTATAATACATACTCCTAGAGCAGTGTGCTCCCAAACTTCCACCTGTCTTTCAGCGTTGACTTTGGCAGCACTGAACAACAGCTGTCAAAGAGCTGACATTCAACAGCTTAAATCTGACCACTATCTGCACACAGAGCTGAAACCACCTGAATCACTAGTTGGTACTTGTACTACCTAATCTACCTACCTTCACAAGCAACAAAGAACAAAAAAGTAACACAAAGAATTCTTTATTAACGTTTTAAAAACTAACAGTTAGTGTTCTCTTGTCCCAGATTGCACTTCTTGAAGTCAGAGGACCATCAAAGTTTGGGATAGCTGGCAGACACTTTCTGTGTATACACACCAGACTGTGGATATTTCAGGAGCCTCAGTGTTGCTTCAGCACCATCTACTGCACCTCAGATCTACAACAGAAAACAGCTGCTAGTTAAAGGATTAAAAAAAAAAAAAAAACAAACCAAACTATGACAGTCTCTCTTTCATCATTTCACCAGATCAAACTTTGTATGGGGAGCCAACAAGCATGCTCTACCCCCCTTCAGAAAGAGTTGTGCATTCCCCAAGGCACACTAAAGCATTGTGAAGACACACTTACTCTGGAACTGGGCTTAAACTTCATCTTCACATTTCAGGAACAGGGCTTAAGCCTCCTCTTCTCATCTCAGAGCTGGGCAAAAGAAGAAAAAGAATGCTTAGCACAACTACACAAGACTACACGTTAAAGAATCACTGCGTGAGCAAAACCAATACAAATCTTGCTCCTTACCTTCCCAAGTTTCTGCTGCTCACAAGGTGAGGGTGCATTCGAAAACACACACGTGGCCAGTCTCTTAGGAGGTCTGAGATTCAACCGGCTGCCACTGACTTCTGTGACTGCTGAAGTGAGCAGGGCCCAGTCTCTGGCCTCTGCCTACGTGCAGAATTCCTTATCAGAAAGCACCACATGTAGCCAAACACGAAGTGAACTGGCACAGTATGCTATGCTCATTAGAAACATCCAGCTACTGTAGCAAACTGTACAAGGAAGTTAATACAGTCAAATGACTGAAGAAGCTTTGGCAAAGTACTGAAAGCTGTGCCCAGATACAGTGCACAATGCCTGCTTACAACAGGTTGCCTTGCTGGGTGAAGCTACATTTGTTCAAGTTACAGCAGTGTCATTTTCTATAGCAAAATGGCAAAAGCATTGCATTAGAAAACTGATACTTAGCTATCTTACTATTATATGGTATTGGTGTACACAACCACTAATACAGGCCTAAAGAGAGCAGAGCCACACAGATATGTGCTTGTTTCTACTACAGCCCCATCCCATATCTCAGCATCTCTCACACAGTAACTTTTATGCGCTCACAACACTCCTGCTAGATAAAATATAAAAGTATTAGTTTACAAATGGTATCAGATTCAGATTAATTTTCTTTCCCACTACTATACAGAGTCCAAAAGCAGCAAGTGTTCCCATCTCCTTGTCTCTTTTTCCCTTCCTGTCTCCCCTAAGAGGAGGAAAAAGATCACCTTTTTCCAACTCCTCAACTGTTTTTAAAGAAAGCTGCGTTTGTAGTAAATTTATTCTTACACTAGTTAAGCAGTTAAGACAGCTTATGTCTATTAATTCATTTTGCAACTTTCAGAAAGTTAAACTACTTCAAATTTTCTGGTTTTATTAATTTTAGTGCTGAAGAACAAATTTTGACCCAAACACACCACTGGTTTCATGAGTCACAAAAAAACCCAACAGCAACAAAATCACATAAATTTTAAAGAAACGGTGAAAAGACAATGACAATCCAAACTTCTATGCAAAAGATATCCAACTGTCAGAGAGGGTGCTAATATGCTTTAGTACAGCTCCCCAAGACATTTTTATTTAAAGGCTCCAATACTAATGAAAGCCTTGCTAACAAACATCCACAGCGTATGGACGTTTCCCCTACTCATTTAACAAGACATTTGGAAGTTAAATCTTGCTTAAAGGAATTACTTATTTTGGCAAGAGCTGAGCAACTCAATTTCAACATAGGTCAAACGATAGTAAACAAACATGAACCTAATACTATAGTAAACAAACATGAACCTAATTCGGACAATTTCAAGCTTGTGATGAGTACCAGGAGAGGAAATGCTAAATATATATATGTATATTTGTGTGCATATGTACAACTCCCAGTCTGTCAGATGACATGTAACAAATTTCATCTGCTTGTGTCATCTCCTCTACCAGGATCCGAGGTACAATTTCTTTTGTCCTCACACACTTGGCAGTCACATCTGAAACTCACTCCTTATTATTAAAATCTATATATAAATAATTAAATGTGCACTCTAAGGGTACTTCCACAATTAAAGAAGCGAAAGCAGCAGATGACAGAAGCCTCCAAACGGTATTGCTCAAGACTTACCATTTGAAAAAAAGAGAGTAATGCTTAAAAAATCAGTTTAATTTGTCACGAACATTACTTAAATTCAGCAATCCAGAATGAGTCTATACATAAAAGGATTATATATAGCTGTTACATAGCTATAACATAGCTATATATATATAGCTGTTACATAGCTATATATATAGCTAAACCAGCACATGAGGGAATCTTTACAACCACGGAACAAGTTCCCCCACTTTCTGCCATCAGTCACAAACATAGTTATGCTAATGGTTAACTTATTGCCATTAGTGGTTGACGACAAGCTTGCTCAGTGACAGGTACCACTTTTGAGAAGAGCCATGCCCTGTGCTTCTCTGTCACAAGACTTGTGTTGTTGCTGTGTTAGTCCTTCAATCTAACCCTCATGCCACATTTAAAGAAAACGATTTTCTTAAATTATATCGTGCTACTACTGCAAAATACTCTCTTTTTTTTTTTTTCTTAAACAAACACGTTGGATTAATCTAATGTCTGTCTGCCTGCATGGTACAGCTGATGTCTGTACACTGAGTAACAAATGAATAGCCAGATGACTGTCCTCGCTTTCCTTTTTTTTTTTGCTATGACTAGAACCTTTTCCAGAGGAAAAAAAAAAAAAGTGCTTGCCAAATGCTTCAGTTTCCCGGGAATCCATACTCCCGTGGCGAAAAACCAACCTAAGAGCCGACAGGCGAAGCTGGCTCATTGCTGAGAGAGCCGCGAGCACTTCCATAAGCCAAGAGCTCCCACCCCCTCGGTTTCTGGGCACCGGCTTCCCCTCAGAGGCATTGCTCAGGCTCGGACAAGGGGCTTCCTCGGGGCTGCTTCGGCCCCGATGAGCAAACTCCACGCGGAGCGGTGAACGAGCAGCACCTTCTAATTCGGAACGGGGTTAGAGAGGGGCGTCAAGCGGCACTGACACCCAAACCGGGCACGGGAGCCGGCAGACCCGCGCTACCTGCTGGGCTGGGGGGTGAGACACCGACCCACGCTCTGCCAGGCGCCGGCTGACACCCGTGGAACCGAGGCGAGNCACAGGAACTGGGGCCCTCGAAGTTGCCAGCGCCCCGCTGGGGAGCAGAGGCGGCGGCGGCGGCGGCGGCGCGGGGCCGCGGGAGGAAGCTGCGGCGGCGGCGGGCAGGGGGTGCTCGGCGCTGGCCCCGTGCGGAGGGCCGGGCAGGAAGGCTGCGCGGCGCCGGGAGACGCTGGCGGAGGAAGGCACGGGATGGGGGCAGGCCGGGGCTGTGCCGCGCCGCCGGGCCACAGCGGGGTAGGCAGGGCCGGCGCTGACCTCCCTTCCCGAGAGACACGGTGCCGCGGCCCGGAGCGGCGGCCGCCACCTCCATCCGCAGCCGCTGGCGGCCCGCCCCGGCCTCCCTGAGCAGCGCGGCGCGACCCCCCGCCCGGTTACCTGGCGAAGGGGAGCGGCGGCGGCGGCGGCGGCTCCGTACCCGGCGTCTTCCCCCCGCCCTCCACAGCCCCGACGCTCCGGCTCGGCCGCGCGGCTCCGCCTCCCCCCGGCCCCGCCCCCGCCGCCCGTCAGTCAGCGTGGCCGAGGCTCCGCCCGCGGTCGCCTGGGGGCCGAGGCCGCTGGGTCGGCGGGGAGCTGTGCCCGGGTCAGCCCGTCGCTGCCCACCAAGCGCCCTCGCCCAGGCGCCTGTAAGCCGCCAGCCCCCAGCACCGTGCCCTCCGCTCATCACATCTTGACTGCGGGGCCGCCTTCCCTCGGCAGCCCCGTCAGTCAGAGGTGCCCTCCTGCTCACCGTAGGCCTGGCTGGGAGGAAGGGGAGCGCCGTCTCCCATGCCTTACTGTTCCTTCTTAGGCCTCTGAATGCCATGGGACTTAGCCTGCCCTGGCGGTGAGCCTTACTGTGACGCAGGCCCTGCGAGGTGTGAAGCCGGGTTTAGAGATCATCTAGTCCAGAGCTACATCCTCAACTCACTGAAGTTCTGACCGATAGTCGTTGCAGTGTTTCAGGGCACTCAAGTTGACATCTTTGCACGATACCTTAAATATTACCCACGACAGAGATGAAGAAAGAGGCAAAACGTTTGTGGCCCGTCTTTGCCATTATTTGCAAGTGTTACCAATTCCCTGCCAGTTTTAATGGCTCAGTGTTCAGGCACAGATTGCATCCTTGGCAAATAAATAGTGGTCTTGGCCAAAATACGATGAAGAAACCCAAACCTTGAATTGTTGGTTATGAAGAAGATATGAAAAGGGGTGGGGTTTTCCTTCTCCTGTGGGGCAACCCATGCCATTTTAAGGATTTCTGCCCTGATATATCGCATCCATGTTAGAGAAAGTGTATTTTTCATGAGGGTGATTCCTGGGTCTGTCCATGTTGGTCTTAGCAGATGGAGCTGCAGTGATTGCAGGAAAGAATGACTCAGCAGACTCTTCTGTCATTTCAGATCAAAGGCAAAGGGATGTCTCTATAAACGTATGGCAGACAGCATGTACTTATATGCCTAGCTCTTCCTCAGCTTGTGCCCTCCAGCATGGATTCTTTCTTTTACCATTAGAAATAGCTAGGTAGAGGGGTACAAAACCACCTGCATGAGGGTAGACAGCCAGTGGTGGGTTACCATCAATATGTTAGGGAATTGTAGCTTGCTTTGGACAGATCTCTAAAACCCCAGATCTCTTCAGTATGATCAGCTCTGGCCAGATCCTGAACAGAGCTGAGCATTAATGTTTCTCATTGACCTGTTACTAGCCTGTCTTTAGGTCATAGAATCATCTAATGGTAGGGTTTGGAAGGGTCCTTTAGAGATCATCTAGTCCAACTCCCCTGCAGAAGCAGGTTCACCTAGATCAGATCAGGCAAAGGAAGTGAAAAGTGTTGAAGCAGTCTGTCAGACGTGGCCTCTTAGTTAATGGCATGAGGACAACAGAAGTACTGAGAATATTAGAAGGAAGCCAAAAAGACCATGGCTAGGGTCTCATTTACCACCAACAAATGGAGGAAACGACTGATCTAACATGCCCTGTTTGTTAACGGACTGACCTGATGTGCAAAGAGAGGCAAAGCAGTGGTGCTTTAGTGACTGTCAGTGACTAGGCCTTCTCCAGGGACCTGGGAGCTTTGCTTAGCTCTGCTGCTGAGGCATCCATATCCCTGGGCGAGTCGGTTCTTTTTGCCTCATTTTCCCTCTCTAAAACGGGGACAGCAATGCTACCTGCCTTACTGGATGGTTGCATGTCTGCTCAAGTATTGTTCTGTAGTCTGGGCATATGGAAGGGATGTATATCTGAATCATCATAATAATATTGCCATAAAAATAAAGCAAAGCCCAGACCTTTGAAGAGTATTAAATTCTCAGCAATAGGAAGGGTAGCTGTAACAATCAGAAAGAAACCAAATTGACCATGAGACAAGCAGAGAATGGATTAGCCTGTGCTTTACAGATGGTGACAGGGACTGATGTTTTTATTTCCCTTGCAGAGAAGCTTAGAGGAAGTGGGACAGGGGAGGTTGAGGTAGGGTGCGTTTATGAGAATGAAGCAACAGGCTGTAGCAGCTCCCCAAAACCCACCAAAAATACCAAAAGCATTTTCCAATTAATTTGTAAGGGACATGCCAGGAAAAGCAGGAACAGCAATATTGTATCTCATATCACTTTTAATTTTAAAAGCAGCCTGAAAACATTAATTAATCCTCCTCTGACATAGGGAAATGCAGTGCAGTCAGCACTTTGTTCCCTTGCTTCTTACGCCAGGAAGACCCTGGGCCTTTTCCACAGCTGATTCATATCACCATAGCTCAAATAGCTCTGGAAGAGCCAGTTCTCCTTGCAGCTCAACTGAGCAGAAGAGGCTGTGTTAGATCTAGAACTTAACTAACCAGAGAGATGCCTATGCCCAACAGCCTTAGTAAAGTCCACCTTTAATATTTGTCCCATCTAAATCCATTTTTCCAGCACTGTCAGGAACACTTCAGGAAGCATTTCAGAGAAAATTAGGTGACTGAAGAATTGATCACAATCTCAGGAAGAATTACGCACTGAAACTCAGACACCAGCATATTAATCTAATTAAAACCCCTGACAAAACTTCAGTAGAATTCAGTAGGACCTGGGTATGTCCCATCAAATTAACGTCAGGGTTTGAGGGTTGCTTGTGCAAATCTTCTGTTTTTAAACAGAAATTGTTACAGTTTAGGGCTTTTTACTCCTCTTCAGTCTCCACAACCACTGTTAATTTTCCAGTATGCCTGTGGGTTCCTGTGTGGCAAAGCTGAGCCTATCAAACCAGGCATGCCTGAGGTGGGACAACGATCTAGTGGGATTTTCCATTGCTGTTTCTCCAGTGCCCAGGATTTCTGGCAGCAGAGAGGAGGCAGCTGAAATACAGAGCTAAACTTACAGGCCGTGACCTCTCTGGAGGCAGCGTGACTTCTAGATGCTCCCTCTATGCCTTCTCAGCTTTGCCTTGCATCAAAGGCTGTGTTCATCCCACTAGCTACTCAGGTAATTTGACTGTGGCTACTGACAGCCTGTGTTTTTCAGTGGAGATGGTACAGCCTGCAGCTTCATTCTCATAAAGTAAGCCCACTGACACACAAGCAAATTTAATTACCTTTCATTTTCCCACACAAGCTGACACCGATTGCTTTTGGCTTACCTGAAAGCTGACATGGGCACAAGTGCTATTTACAGATACTTTTTTTCAAATGGCTGTTTTTTGCCAGGGGTAATTATCTATACAGTTAATCTCAACATCAGAAGATGAACTTCAGCGATGAGGAGGTCTCTCCATGCTCTCTCCGTAACGGCAGAGCTGGTCTCATTACCGTGTCCCCATACCTAATATCTATTGGATGTTTTTTAAAAGATATTGATGTCTAAAACCCTGAAGCACCCAAGAGCTGTATCAAAGGAATAAATGCCCAAAGAGGGACTCAGAATTTGTGTGCCATTATTAAGATGTCAGTAAGCAGGCCTGGTGCCAGGGAATGCATAACGCACTCCTGCAGGAACAGTCCTGGCTGTGAATGCCACAGTTCAGGGAGTCGGGCAGAGGGACACAAACCATCCTGAGGCCGGTCAACACTGCAGTGAGTGGGACTCATTGCCATTCCCTAGGAAAGAAAGTAAGGTTGATAAATAGGGTGGGTAGTGATGCCAACATATCAAAGATGGGACAAGGATCTTGCAGCTTTTTTCATTGCTAGGCCTTTTTTCAGTCTTCCACAGTGGAGGATTATTGAAATACAGAGAACTTTCAGATTGTAGTCTCCTGCAAAGGGTCAGGCTGATTATTCTTCTTCTTATAAACAGGCTCTCATAACCTCCTTATCTTGCCAAAGGATAGATAAGGTCCTAAGATTCTCCATCCCTCCTTCCTGGAGAACGTTTAGAAACCTGGTCTTTCTCAGAAGGACTGTGAAAGCCTTGGAGGACAAGTCACCTGTACAACAGCTGTGTGCTCATGCTTTCCTTTGCTGCTGTCTCACAAATCACTGTACAGTGGCAGAGTTCTGCAAGATCTTATGAGTTATCAGTCTTTTATTTGGGGGAGATTTTATCAGGTGGCCAACAGATGGATGGTAGCCATCTGATTATGCCACATTCTCCACACAAAGTCTTGGTCTGATGCACAGGTGTGCGAGCAGGGAGAAGATGCACTCTCTGCATCTTCTGGGCCAGTGCTGCATTGATCCATCTGCCAACTTTCCTGTATTTTACAGCAAGTGATTTTAAGCAAACTTTTATCCTTATCTGAAGAGGTAAAGCTGGAACCATTCCTTTGGCACAGAAAAACATCACAACAGTTGTCTACCAGGAGAGGAGATAAACATTTTGAGGGAGAGCAGCTACTCCAATGCACATGTAGTTCATCAAACAGTTTAGGATGTCCCCATTGTTTGTGAGCACTGGCTGAGAACAAAGACAGATTGGGCTAGAAAGGGCCTCGCACAGAGCACATACAGGACAGGACACTTGAATGGCTACACCAGATCACCGTTTTTTTTTTTTTATATAAGCAAAGGAATCTATTTGGAATATATATATATATATGTACACACCTGAGGCCCAGATAAATTCCTATAACTATTTCTTTTTGGTTGCACTTATCAGGAGACAGAACTGCTCCATTACAATTATCAGTTCACAGACAGAAGAGTGAGGGAAAACCTTTGCGGCATCCTCAATCTTTTTCATTCAGTATTCCTACACCTCTAGGTGAGGTTTCTCAACTACAGACAACACAGCATTTCCTTGAAGGTCTTGGAGCTGATTCAATATTGCTATCAGTCTTTTAACAGTACCTACCCCTGCTCAGGATGTTCGCTTTTCAAAGGTGAGCCTATGAGAAAGAAAAAGAGCCAGCCTCACTGTAGCTTGTTGTTCATAGATATCTACCCAAAGACATTTATCAAAGATGCTAAATTCAGAGGGAGCAGAGAGCAAAAGGCAAGCAAAACCTGGGAGAAAAAACAACTTGTCCATGCAAATAGGAGAGACAGGAGAGAGGAGAGGAGCCTACCCAGTAAGCAGCTTTGTCTTACACCTGAAATGGAGAGGCATGTTTTGTGATCTTCTTGACAACCTAGTGACACTTGGTTGTAGTCAAACACTCATGTGAAGGCAGAGTACATGCAACACCAGGAAGAGAGCTCAGCAGATATGTGTCCATGTTTAAAAACAGCTTTCAGGAAGAAAAATCCTTGAGAAGGCAGACTTCAAATCTAGTTGCTGCCCAGCAGCCATGACACATGGGTGGCACCACCTCCCTTAATGCACAGTGTGCTCAATAAATGAAGCTTGTGAGAGAAGCCAGCACCTGATGAAACAGAAAGTGCCTAGCTTCCCCTCTGCAAATGCTTTAGAGGTCTGTGAAAGGGCCGTTGACTCAGAGACCAGCTGTACAGCTGAGCAAACAATCATGAATTTACCTCTGGCACAAGCTAGGAGAGATGATGCACAGTTTATTCCAGGCCATTATGGAGACCACCACAGGAGTGAGTAAGGATTTCTCTCTTTCCCAAGTAAAACAGTAACAAAAAGCCGGAAGCCAGTTGTAGGTCTTACATCAGAACCTATAGTGTTGAGACTTTGTGCTTACACAGTTACTATGCACACAGAGATTTTAAAGTACTTTCAGCTGAGCAAGCAGTAAAATTCTTGCTTCAGAGATAAGAATTAGGAGTATAAGAGAGGCAAAGCAAATGATGTAGAGTCCCTTGTCCTGCCAGAGAGGGAAATAACAAGATTAGGCCAGGAGTGCAAGGCAAAGAGCCTTCAATTTATTGTCTCTCCAGGCTCCAGTTTGGCTGAGAGCCCAAAGGAAGTGCACTTGGAGGCTTTCATGTGGTCAGTTGCTTGTATGGCAAATAAAATTATTCAGCACATGCGATTAGCCTTACCCGAGTTAGACTAGCAAAGAACATGCTAGTCATAGAATGGTAGGAGTTAGAAGGAACCTTTAGAGATCATCTAGTCCAACCCCCATGCAGAAGCAGGTTCACCTAGATCAGGTCACACAGGAACATGTCCAGACGGGTCCTGAAGACCTCCAAGGAAGGAGACTCCATGCCCTCCCTGGGCAGCCTGTGCCAGGGCTCCCTCACCTGAACAGTGAAATAGTTTTTGCTTATGTTTCAATGGAACTCTTTTGTGTTCCAGTTTCATCCCATTACCCCTTGTCCTGTTGCTGGATACCATCAAAAAAAAAAGGATGCCCCAGCCTCCTCCTAGTAAAGGTAGCCTGAGTCAGTCTTAAGCTGGTGACATAGGTAAAACCAGGAGTAAGGAGTATAGCATACTCCTTAAGTATAGTATACTTAGATGGGCTCACAAAGCTGTAGAATAGTATGCATAGAAGCAACCCACACACCTGATTTAGTTTCCTTATTTCACAGTGGCTGCACATACAGATTGCTCACCTTTGGCAGGTATGAACAAGCTTTCTTCCTGGATTTGTAGGACATGAGACAAGGGAGATATTGGCCCTCACAGGTGATTATGCAACAAGTATGTCACGGGCAGGTAACGGCATAAAAAGTATCTCAGCGGGAAGCTGAGCTGTAGCACTGACAACTTGATATGGGAACTGTACACCCAACAGAGCATGGGGTGGAGGGCACGCTAGGTTCTGTCCTGGGAGAGGCAGGCTTTAAGGGAAGAGCTGGACACTCAGTGTGTTTTGAGGGAGTACAAAGCAGGAGCAAATTAAACAGTAAAGCATGGAAGAGTATTCCATTGTTACCGTTGTTGCATCATTATTAGTCATGCTTCTAGGCATCTGGTAACATGACAGATAATTATTATTGTTACAGTGTTTGGACAGAGTTTTAAAAGGCATCATGGAGGTGCCTCACTCTCATTTCAGAGAGGCTTCCAGCCTCAGCCTGGAATGTGAGAGGCTAGCTGAAATGATCATCCCTTCATGAATCTCTGACCAGCAAACCCATATGCACCTTCACAGGCACCCTGCTAAAACCCAGACTGATTGGAAAAGACTTTTTAGACTGAACTAACTAACCAATCTAATGCTACATCTTAGCCCTTGAAAACCACATTGTGGAAAAACAGCCTCCACTTCATGCTACATTCTGAACTGAAAGACAATAATATACCTGCAAATGTGCATTGTGCCTCCTCCCATTGTAACATACTACTCATACAGCAGTGAATAGAAGGTAGTGGAAACGAGAAGAGACCAGCATGGCAAGACAATGTTTAATTTAATGGAAAAAAGAAATTACTTGAAGGACTGCAAACCTGGGGAACAGTCTGTTACCATCAGCAGGAGAGCTGGGTGTCAGGCTCTCTCATATGTCACTTCTTCAGGCACAGTGCCATTTAAAAGTGGCTTGCTTATGGCTATGCTAGTACGGTCTGTAGCAACCTATCAAGATAGCTTCTTTACAGGCCTGTTAGTAAGGCTAAAGCTGTGGGTCTGGAAAGCGCCCTGAGAACATGGGGTCATCTGCATGTCCAAGCATACCTTGTGTTTTAGTGGAGCTTAGGACACTATCAGGCTCATAATTCATCCTATGAGGAGAGATGACACAAATGCCAAGCCCCTGCTTACTTGTGCCACCAGCTACCCCTCACCTTCACTGACTAACTCAACAGCATTCAAAAAAAAAAGCAAACTCCAGTAGGATGAGTAGATAGACACAGAGAAACCTGTAGCAAACAGAACAGACCTATATAGATCCATTCCTAAGACTGAAAATGAAAGAGCTGCAAACTACAAGCAGATATATTCCTCACAGGACTCGATTTCTCAAGTGTGCATAAATAGCTCTGCTGTGTACATGCCACAAGTAGCTGGACCTCCTTGCCAAGGATTCTAGACTGAGCTAGTTTCTTCCAGGGACTTAAATGAGGGCAAGCATAGCCCCAGAACATTTGCAGTTATCTGCTGTTCCCAAAGGACAGGCAAGCCAGGAGCCAAAGGCAAGCCCAGCAGGGCTTCAGGGATGGGCGACAGTCCAACAAGATATAAACACAGCAGATATAAACACAGCAAGCAGGGACAGATGCTAGTAGCAGAGGCCTTCAACAACTCCAGACACAGCAAGTAATGAACCAGGTCCAAATTTAATGCAGGAACAAAAAGAAACAGAACCAGAACTTGAGACCAGCTGTAACATACACTTGCAAGAACCATCCAGGAAAAAAACCCTGGCTTTCTAGAGTGAAGGTCAGCTGCTCATCCTCAAGGCAGGGCTGAAAGCAGCATACCTGCAATACAAGTCAGATAAGAACTAACCATATCCTCAGTTCAGAGCTTAAATGGAGCCTTGGAGCCTATGGGCGCTTGGTGTGAGTGGAGGCCCCAGATGAGGCTGGTTGGTGCAGTTAAAACCTTTTAGTGCCCTCGGGACCATCACTCTATCGGAGAGTTAAAGTAGCACTACTAACTGAGGAAGTTGATAAGAGCAACAGGTTAATGTGAACTTCTAACAGGACAGCATTTATGCTGTTATTTCTCAATTCTTGTTTTTTTTGAAAGTTAGCTATTATAGTTTGGTACGACCTTTCTCTGTGGAAATGTACTGGTCTCAGTCAGGTGGAATCTCAGGTTCAAATCTAATCAGTGAGCAAACGAAACATGTCTGATCTCATTCCAGTTCCTTGCAGATTTTTTGCCAAAAAAAATCATCCATGCGCTTGGCAGTTTGTAATTCACTGTGAGGAGATCCAATTTTAGATAGTTGAGAACAAACTAAGTCACAAAGAAGCACATCACAAGGACTGGGATGCTTTTAAAGTTGATGCTCCATTGACCTGTGTTTTCTTCTTCTCCTGCCTCCCCAATACCAATTCGGAAGTAGTCTAACAGAACCTTTCAGTACTTTTCCTTCTCTCCTGGATGACATCTGGTAGTCAAGCCTATTGGAGATTGGGGTTTGTCTGGGTTTTGTGGGGTTTTTTTCCTAGCTATTTCAAGCTGAGAGGCAAACTCAGAACCTTCACAGTTTGCAGACAGTGTAACCACTTGTGAGCAAAGGGAGCTGGCTTCTCCCAGGTTGTGTAAGTCCTGAGCAAATATATTTATGTTTGGGAGACTTCTTGTGTGTCGCTCCCAAAGGAACTGAACCATGCAGTACTCCTTCCCCCAAAATAGCAAGCAAGCAAAATAAATCCAGTGATGCTTACACAGAAGAGGAAAAAAATTAACAAAGGGAGCTGATGAAACAAATGGAATAACTCAGGACTAGGGGCAGGATAGCAAAAGGGCAGAGCCAAGAGATAGATTAAAAATAAATAGGTCAAAATCTGTCTGAAACGCCAGGAAAAGCTTTCCCTGGCAGTCACTTCAGCACCAGATGAGGTACTGAAAGCAGAGTTGAACCATGTTTCAGGCAGGTGAATTTTCTGTGGTTGTTAATTACTCTCCCCTCCAAGTTTCTGAAGGCACCATTAATGGCTATCATTATTAATAATCTATCCATCTATGTATGTATCACTAATAATGGCATAAATAGCATATGAGGCATCTCACTCCTGCCCGTGTCTCTAACTTCTAGCACAGTGATGGACACATAAGCCACGTTAAATTGCTATGTAGCCATCCAAAGGCAACCCACGTAGTTGCATCTGTGCTAGCTCACCGTTACTAATAGTTGTCATTAGCTGCTAAAAAATGAACATAGTGGATCTGGGCCGGGTGGGGGGTGTGGGGGAGTGGTGTGAGGGTGCAGTGACTCACCGCCTGTGCTCCTGAGTAAAACCCACAAGCACAATTGGGACAGAACAATAGATGGTTGCTAAACGATCAATTTAAGTTAATCAGGACTTCATTATTCTTAGGATTTTATTCTGGGTAACCTGGGAGGTTTTCTTTTGTGTGGCATAGCTCTTGTCTATGTTGACTCATCACGCCTGAGGGCAAATTATCCTTAGCCCTCTTTCCAGCTAGTTTGTTTTATTGGCTCCTCAGCTCTTTGGCCCACACTCACAGTCTAATATTTCACTTGCTTGTAGGCAGTGGCAAGCTCCAGCTCTGAGTTAGCTGTTGGACACGAGTCTAGGTGATGCTGGGAAGAAGCTGAGAAACATAAATTTAATTGAAACCTAGAGAAATTTGTCTTGACACCGCTGCTTAAAATAAGCAAACAGAGCAAAGAGTGAGCTGAAATAACCATGTGTATAAACCATTTGAAAACAGCCTGAGGCACTATGTTAAGGCAGGAGATCACCTTATAAAAGAGGCTTTTTATGCATATCTCACTGTAATATCATAACCCAATGATTTTGTTCCCTCGAGCAAACAAGTGTTTGGAAGTTTCTTTCAGATTGTCCCTCCTTACTGTGTTGATGTGCTTGATTCTCCACTGCTTTGCTTTCTGTGGAGTCATTTAAGCCTGGGCTAAGCTATGTGATCCCTCTTCTCTAGGAGAGCATTGCAGAATGATACTCAACCTGAGACCGAGTGTCTCAGAGAAATAAATTTTTGGCACATGGCAGCAGCTCTCAAACTGAGACCCACAGCATCGAGGAATTCTTTCCCACCAGCTGAGCAAGATTCAGCTTTCCAACTAACACCGTTCCTTTTCCTCATTTCTAGAAACCAGCATATGTCAAGTGGAAAGGCAAATACAAGAAATAATTTCCTGATGTTACTCTCCTGTTAGTTTTAGATATAACTGTTGGAGCCATGTCATGACTGAGCTGTGCCTGGGGAGAGGAGGCCATCTGTGCTATCATGAACAGGAGAGGAGGTCTCCACAAGGCACCAAGTGATTTATGCCAAGAAAAAGGCTGGCTGAATGCAAGGCTTTTGCTGTTGGTCCTACCAGCAAATCACCCTTAATGATGGCAGAAACCCTTCTCAACTTTTTTTTTTTTTTTCTATACAAACTCATATATTAAAACAGAAGGGAGGTAAAGGAATAGGTTACATCCAAGCAAAGAAATCAGAAATAAACATCCTTTCAAAGAACAGAAGCACACACAGAGATGTGTTGAGTAGGTGCAGTTTATTGCTCCTGTCTCCTGCGCTTGCTGCAACTGCAGGCCCTCAACACCTACCCTGCATGCTGCCTTTCCTTGCAGGCATCAAGGAAATCAGGTTCAAGCTTCGTTCACAGACATTTCCCACATCATTCTTATTGTTAGCCTTGAGGCTGCCCTCTGAGGCACTCACAGGGACCTATGAGCTGAAAACAAAACATTTAAAGGTTGCAGTTGCAAATACACTTTAATATAGTCTTTAGATCAGCTCAGAAGCTAGTGAGAAAGGGGTTAAACTGTTCCCAGGCAGGAGATATGAGGGAACTGATTAACTCACCCAGTGCCCCCACACCACAGAGGATCTGTGCATAATTAGTACCTTATTTTAGCAGGGAACAGTTTTTAGAATGGGGTCTATAATTAAGAACTTAGATTAAATCCACCCTGATTTGGAAGACAGAAACAGAGAAAGCAGCTGTGACTGGTACCATAGTGGTCTGGGCTTTTTCCCTTCTTGAAGCAAAGGGAAGAAAACCTTAAGGAAACTAGACATTTCTGTCACAGAGTTAGTTACCCTGATTTTGTTAGAGGCAAACAGAAGCTCTTCCTACTCTGAAACTGCGAATTCTGATAAGTGCTTATTTTTAAAAGGAGTGATTCATAGATAGTTATTTTTATTTAGAGATGAATTGTTTTCTGGGGGATTTAAATCTTCCTTGACAGTGTTTATAACTTGAAATGCTGCAAAGCAGGGCTGTCACATAGTGATTGGGGAATAATACTGATGAGAAGAGAAACCAGCTATTCTCATTTGTCTGTCTAGATGAGAAGGAGCCTTAGACAGCGAGCAATCAGAGCCACAAGAAATGCTGCTGGAAACAACCTCGAGAGGTCACCTCTGTTGCTAGGCAGGATACACTAACAAAAGCGAGGGAGGGAAAATTAGCCTTGGAAAAATAATTCCAGCGGTAATAATTCAGTCTGATGCTGACACAGAGGCACAGATTTGATCTTTAGGTGCCGATTTTTATGGTGGATGTAACCTTCCTCCTCTTTTTCTTTCCTATCCCCGTTCGCTTCAAGTGGGGAACAATACACAGCCCAAGCTCATGATTGATGTTGTCTGGAGTCAGCATCAGTGCTAGTGTCCCCTATCGTGATCCCACCAGTGGAAATAAACCACCTGGAAAATTTGGGCCAAAAGGCCTGGTGTGGACAGCCCTCGGGGGAGACAGCGCTTTTTAATTAACTGGCAGCAAATGTCGGCAGGGAATGATTGCCAGTTCCATCTGACGGGAGCAGTCCCAGCTGCGTGCTGCAATTTCTGTTACCTGTACAGTGGAAAAATCTCACAGTATTAGCCCTTTCCCCCGCTCTCCCCCTCAGAGGAGCTAAAAATATGCTCTTTGGAAAACATAGTGTGATACCGGTTTGGAATGGGAAAGGGAAGAAGCAAAGAAACCTGGGACCTACATGGAGGATGCACTGACAAGTTAGCAAAGCATTTTCAGTGACAGCGGTTCACAGGGAATACTGGGTTCTGAAAGTCATCGTCATCTCTCTCATAAGTAATTATTTGAGTGGATTTGTCTCTGCTGGCTTTGCCAGGGCTTTTAATTAGATTTCCAGTAAGAGGCTGCAATCTCCAGTGCCATCAAACCTGCTTGTGGCCCACTGGCCAAAAAAGATCCCTGAGGACAACATGGCACTTGTCTTCAAGGCAAGGAGTCAGAAGAATATTGAGTGCTGTTTTGAGGGAACAAAAGGAAAGCTGTGCATTCACATTAGCCTTGGACTGTTTGCTTTATTTGGATTTTTTTTTTTTTTTTT
>WBNH01000604.1:0-43767 GCA_013401255.1 Urocolius indicus
GCAGCAGCAGCCGCCCAAAGCCGCCGCCATTTTGCCGCAGGAGGCGGCCGGAGCCGCTCCTCCGCGCGGCCCCGGGGGCGGCCGCTGCCGTGCCGGCCTCAGCCGCGTCCCCCGCCGGCCACTCACTTCTTCCGCCTCTCCCGGCGCAGCTGCGGCGCCAGGCGGTCGGGGTCGGGTCCCACGTTGGCGCAGGCGCGGTGCGGGCGGCTCCCGCCGGGGGCTCGGCAGCGGTTACCCCGCGCAACGGGGGTAAAGCCCAGCGGCAGCGCCACGTGGCTGGAAGCCGGCGGGCGGGCGGGCGGCGGTGCTGACACACCGCCCGCTTCCCCAGCCCGCAGCCGCCGTGGCTCAGTCGCCGCCCGGAGAAAGAGGAGAACGGGAGGCGGCCGCAGGGCTCATCCACGTGCCTGTGTGTGTAGCAGCTCTTGCCCGCAGCTGCTGTAAAGGTCCCTCGGGTGCTAGGTTTCTCCTTTGTTTCCCTCTGGGTAAATCCCGAGCGCGTGGCACGGGCAGCGCCAGAAATCTGTGGGGGGAAAAGTATAGGATAGAGCTTTGGCCCATTTAGATTTGACCGTGTAGGATTAAGTACTGGCGTGCTGAGCTTTTGAAGGACTTGGGAAACAGGAATGTGAAGTTGTGTTTTATAAAACCGGTTTCGTTTGGATGGAAAGCAGCAGCGTTTTAAATAAATCCTTTGACTCCCCTGTGAAGGTGAGCACAGAACGGTGGAGGCTGGTCTCAGTCTGCCCAGCTTGAAAGCTGGCACCCTTGGTCTCTGCTGTGCGTAAGCTAGTTTGCAAGAACCCAGCTGTTGATAGATAGCACAGGCAATCTTAATCATCACTGATACGTCAATACAGTCAATTTGTCAATGTATCCTGGCTCATACTTTAATTATCTTACAATAGTTTGGATTCATGCTTACATCGTGTTTGATGTTGCCTTTTCCAAACAAGGAATTTCAGATCGGTTCGTGGCTTTCCCAAGGTGAAGCTTTATGGGGTGGACTGAATCTAAGCTTACCGCTTGCCAAGAGTGGCATGGCCTGTATCAAGCTCTTCCCTCCCACCTTCTCCAGCTGCTTCAGTGCCAGCTCTGACATTCCTGTAACTCTCCAATGAGCCAGTACAACGCGCTAAACCTAGAAAACTTGCATCAGGGAAAATGTTAATGTTTGCAGCATCTGCTGGTTAGTGAGCTGAAATGGCTCACCAGCTGCTCAGTAAGGCACCAGAAATGATGCAAGGACACGGTGAAAGTGGGAGGCATTAACGTGCTCATAGATCAAGTCACCATTTCATGAGACCTAGTGATCACTACAGGAAGCTCAACTGTAAGAAGAAAAAAGCCATTTTAATTTCACTTTTCTGTTATATATTAGAGCAAAATGTGATTTTTGACACTCAGGTTATGACTGATACTATCATCTAATCAGTGAAGTATCACGAGGTGTGGACTGAATTCAAAATTGAGATACTTTAATCAAGAAACAAATTTAGAAGAGTGCTGTAATGTAACTGCATTTAAATTGAGCTGCTCATTTTGCCTTCCAGATTTGCTGAATCCTACTTTTTAAAGATATATATTGAAAATACATTCCCTACCAAACCAATAGTTTAAGTAATGACTTAAAGGGGAGAGCAGCAGACGTCATCTACTTTGACTTCAGCAAGGTTTTTGACACAGTCATCAGAAAGCTCAGGCAGTGTGGCTTGCATGAGTGGACAGTGAAGTGAGTTGAGAGCTGGCTGAATGACAGAGCCCAGAGGGTGTTGATCAATGGCACAGAATCGAGTTGGAGGCCTGTGGCCAGTGGAGTGCCACAGGGATTGGTTCTGGGGCCAGTCTTGTTCAACATCTTCATCAATGACCTGGATGAGGGGACAGAGTGTACCCTCAGCAAGTTCCCTGATGACACCAGACTGGAAGGACTAGCTGACTCCCCAGAAGGCTGTGCTGCCATTCAGCAGGATCTCAAACAGCTGGAGAGTTGAGCAGAGAGGAACCTCATGAGGTTTAACAAGTGCAGAGTTCTGCATCTGGGAAGGAACAACCCCATGCACCAGTACAGGCTGGGGGTAGAACTGCTGAAGAGCAGCTCCACAGAGAGAGACCTGGGAGTCCTGATTGATAATAAACTGAACATGAGCCAGCAATGTGCCCTCGTGGCCAAGGCCAGTGGCATCCTGGGATGCATCAAGAAGAGTGTGCACAGCAGGTGGAGGGAGGTTCTGCTCCCACTCTACTGTGCCCTGGTGAGGCCTCATCTGGAGTTCTGTGTCCAGTTCTGGGCTCCCCAGCTCAAGAGGGACAGAGAACTTCTGGAGAGAGTCCAGCACAGGGCCACCAAAATGATCAGGGGACTGGAACATACTTCATACGAGGAAAGGCTGCGGGAACTGGGGCTGTTTAGTCTGGAGGAGATTTAAGGGAGATCTCATTAATATTTATAAGTATATAAATGGTGGGTGCCAGGAGGTTGAGCCATCCCTTTTTCTGTTGTGTCTAGCAACAGGACAAGGGGCAATGGGATGAGGCTGGAACACAAAACATTCCATTTAAGAAAAAACTATTTTACTGTGAGGGTGACGGAGCAGTGGCAGAGACTGCCCAGGGAGGTTGTGGAGTTTCCTTCCTTGGAGGTCTTCAAGACCTGCCTGGATACAATCCTGTGCAACCTGATCTAGGTGGACCTGCTTCTGCAAGGGGAGTTGGACTAGATGATCTCTAAAGGTCCTTTCCAACGCCTATGATTCTATCTCCCTGTCCTTATCTTGGCTCATGAACTTTGTGTTTCTCTCTCCTCTGTCCAATTTAGATGGGGGAGTGATAGAATGCCTTCATGGGCATCTGGCACGCAGCCAGGGCTAAACCACCACATCTCCCATAGTACCTTTATAGCCAGACTGGTGAGTTATAGACTGAGTAACTTGGAAATAGGGTTTCTGGAAAATTAGCTAGGCCATGAGGCTTAAACAGCAGTGGTAAGCAGTATGACTGTTTGACTTTGGGATCAGTACCTGAGCCAAACCCCTTTATTCTTTTATTAACTACCTGGGAGACTGACCACAAGTTTGCCAATGATCATGAAAGGAGAAGAATAGGCAAGAGGGCAGGGGTGCACTTCAGAGCTGAGTGGGCAGCCCAGAGAAACAGGCTGCTGGAGGCAACCCAAACAAATCCAGCAAAAAAGCAAATGCCAAGTCATTGCAAAGGTTGCCCAGAGAGGTTGCAAAGTCTCCATCCTTGGAGATACGTGAAAATTGGCACACAACAGTATGTTCCATCTGGACCATTCTGAGAAGGAGGTGGACTGCTGACGTCTCTAGTTTGGGACCTCTGAAGTCCCTTCCAGCCTACACCATTCTATGGTAACCTGGTTGGCATGTTGTAATGGAAGGCAGTTTTACTAATTCCTTTTAAAAGACTACAGAGTTAGTTTGTCAAGGAATATTAACAAATAGGCTATACTAAGGTGTTTTTAAAACACCATTAAACAAACAACCCACCCCTGGGAATCCAGAGGAATCCATTCAAAAGCAGGGGTTTAGCCTTGAGTGAAGAACAGTGGTTCATACACCTACGGAGTGATGAATATGCCAAAGATGACAGTACCTTAGAAAGAATTAAGAGGTCATCAAAAGTAATCTTCTCAAAACAAGATTTGATACCAATATTATAGCAGAAAGGTCTTTGAATTAATTCTAAAATAACAATGCATTAGGAAATCAAGTAGCAGCTCACTCAATGAAAACATTAGTAAGACCACTTCTGGAACTACCATACATCAAAAGATAGCGTACAAAGGAGAAACAAACCCAAGCTGGGGATAGAAAACAAACCTAAGATACATGGCTTAGAGACCTTGGTGTGTATAGGTTATGAAAGTGAGAGCTAAGATAAGGCAGTAAGGGTGTGAAGGCTGTTGTGTATATGGTAGAGGAAGCACAGAGAGGATTTGCTGTCCCGGGCCCAAGCAGTGTACAACTGAAGCAGGCTGTGTTCAACAGAGTAATACCTTTAGCAGTGAGCATTAACTAATATTTGGAGCAATGTAAAAGAGAAGACCACAGAAGGATCACATTAAAAACTGTAAAATGCTATAAGCATTATTACAAAAAAATCTACTTCGAGGCAAAAGATGGAGTAAATGTGAAGGGAACAGTATGTCAAGCAGGGAAACAATGCTTACATGATACTGACAGCGAGGCAGTCTTTTTCCTCAGTATGCTACAACTTAGTCTCTTGAAGACTGTAATACTTTGACCTTAACTGTTGTTTTAATGCAAATTGTTGTTCTGATGCAGATAAAACTAATGGGCATGAGCTATGCAAAACCAAAATGGGCAAAGGAAAATACAAAATATATACATCCCTAGTGTAAATGCAGTTCAAAACAAAAATGCTTTTGGTAGTGTGAAGTCTTTTAAGTAGCCTTAGATTGGTTATGCCTGCTGCTAAGTGACAGACTGTAGTAACAGCAATTGTATCATAAAAATCATCGAATGGTAGGGTTGGAAGGGACCTTTAGAGATCAAGTNCCCCAGTTCCCGCAGCCTTTCCTTGTATGAAAGATGTTCCAGTCCCCTAATCATCTTGGTGGCCCTGCACTGGACTCTCTCCCCAAGTTCTCTGTCCCTCTTGAGCTGAGGAGCCCAGAACTGGACACAAGCTCCAGATGAGGCCTCACCAGGGCAGAATAGAGGGGGAGATGAACCTCCCTTGACCTGCTGGCTACATCCTTCTTGATGCATCCCAGGATGCCATTGGCCTTGTTGTATCGTACTTTTGATGGACCTTATCAGTTTAAAACACTTTAAGGTCAAATTGATGAGCTTGATTCTACTGTAGACATACTGAAATACTGTTCTTTTATTACTTCAAAAGAAATCCTTGTCTTTACACTTACTGATCTATGCAGTAACATCACATCATAAAAAGGCCAAGGACAGATTAATCTAATTTTAATTTCATCTTTATTTCCATAAATCAAATTCACACTTCAAGTGGTTAGATCCTTTCTTTCACATTTCTCACCCGAAGTACACAGCTACAGTAGCTTCCACAAAATACGCACTTAGTAGCATTCTGACAGACATTTGTTATTTATTTCTTTTCAATCTGATGCCAATATCATTTCCTAACAACCCTTGGTAGTTATTTTCTCCATTTACATGAAATGGAGATAAGTTGTAAATTGATAGTGTTCTGTCTGCTGCAGGTCCAGCCAATAGTAAAATGAGTAGCTTCCTCAAAACTCAGTAACTATTAAGTGTAAAAGCAGCGTAAAAGCATCTCAAGGGTTCTGTGCATGGAGTTACTTCACACCGCAGTAGGAACAGGATGAAAAACCTACAGAAGTAGCATCTATTCTACTCCACACATATTCTTTCAAGGAGCTTGTCTTCACACCCTTTAAAAGAGCACCTTGCAACTGTGAATTTATTGGAACAAAGATGACGACTGCTGGAATTACTTGTGAAGTAAATACATAATGTCTTCCATTAGGAGGCCATGATATATATTCTGAATCTTTCTGAATTGGCTGAAAAGTATAGATTACACAGAAGACTCTAGGATCCTCTATAGAATGTTTTTATGGAAAAATAATTTATGCAAAAACATACTTACTCTCTCTACATAAAAAAAATCTCAATTTTAAAGAATCTTTCTATATTCCTTAGAGTCAACAAGACAATATATTTTTTTCCACAGCTGTAAATACCCTCTTTCAGAAGAAACATTTGATTTCTTTGGTTTTATATGCTGGATGGAAAAAAACACAACCAAACAATAAAAGAGAATAAATACCTAGTCACCCAAGGTCCATCTTTCATTTCTTCCAACATGAGCTTTGGATAAGATTAGCTGTTTGGTAGCTGAAAAGGGAAATTCTCAACAACCAAAAAAACAAAACAACAAAACACAAACCTTATTTTAGGAGTGCATATTAAATACTACAAGGCTCTTCCAGCAAAACTAAGTCTTTAGATAGTTAAACACCAGAATTAGTAATCCTACTTGTTTCAGAATACAAAACAGTATTTGTCCCGCATCACCACTTTCTTTATAAAGAATTACAAAAATATTTATAATATTATTTCTATAGTAAATATATTTCTCCATATTTTATTTTGAAAATGTGCTTACAGTTTAATAACTGCAAACTCATCCTCTTCTGGTTGTTTAAAGCCCCAATCCAGTTGTTTAGAATCCTTGTTCAATATGGAACAAGGATTTAAGACAACTTTGATTTTTCCTGCTACAGATGCCCTTCCTTCTTTTACATTTTTACATGTCTAAGTAATAGTTACTTGAAGAGTATAGTGTCATTTGTGTTAAATTGCAGATTAGCAATGTAGTTATTTCTTAAGAGGAAAATTCATCTCTAATGTAAGGCTTTGGGAAGTATTTCATTGCTTTTACTTTTTATCCTTCTTCTCATTATCCAGTACTTTATATTCCTCTAAGACAGCATGCCCGGTTTGCTTTGCAGTTCTCTTTACAACAGCTTTGATACCAAGATTGTCGATATTAAATGCTGTTGCACCAATATTGATTGCAGAATTCATAGCGTTGTCTGTAGCATCGCCAGCATCATCTCCGTACCTTAAGAAAGACAGTAGTTTTGTACATTTGTCTACTCAGGATTTAAATCTTCACTGTAATTTTCAAAAATTTTTCAGCATTACCAAGAAAAAAATAGTAAGCACACAGCCTGAATGTGTAAAGAATTAAATCCGAAGTTACCATGCCATTTGAGTAAAGGCTGTTCCTCTATCAGACAGGTTACTCTCTGAAGATACCAATGTGCTTCTGCTCTCTTCCCTCAAAAAAACTTTCAGTCGTTCTCCCTCCTTCCTCTACTTTTTGGTGAGGAGTGCTCATCATAAAAAAAGGTGGGGAGGAGTTTTGTGTGATAACTCCTTACTACTTTTTCACCTAATATAAAATTCTTAATAATCTCTATATCCCCATAGGCCTCCTGTAGACCCTTGGAGCTGCTAAACCTTCTCAGTCTGTACCACAGCAGGCAACACTGAGGAGGAAGAGGAAGTGCAAACACTGTCCTGCCTTCTCACCCATTACAAAAAACGGGTCAGGAATCACCTCAGGGATATTTTTCCTCAGTTGGTACCACCACTGTCAGAATAGTGCTTGCATAGCACCTGTCCTGTATCACCTTTGCCTGTGTCTACATGGCATAACGTGATACTATGTAACAGTGACACATTGGCATGTCAATTGCAAGTGAAGTCACAGAGAATCACAGAATAGCAGGGGGCTAGAAGAGACCTCTAGTTATCATCCAAAACCAAACCCCCACTAAAGCAGATTCACCTCAGTCAGGTCACACAGGAACGCATCCAGGCAGGTTTGGAAACACTTCAGAGACAGAGACTCCACACCCTTCCTAAACAGCCTGTGCCAGGGCTCCCTCATAGCGAAGTTTTTCCTCTTGTTAAAGTGTAACTTCCTGTGTTCCAAGTTCTGCCTGTTACCTCTTGTCCTGTCACTGAGCACTACAGACAAAAGACTTGTCCCATGCTGTGGACACCCATCCTTTAAATATTTATAACTGCTTGTAAGATTCCACCCTCTCAGTCTTCTCCAGGCTAAACAGCCCCAGGTTTCAAAACATCTCCTCACACGAGAGATGTTACAGTCTTCTCATCATCGTGGTAGCCCCCTCCCCCCAGCTGGACCCTCTCCAGAAGTTCTCTATCAATATTCTTGAACTGGGGTGCCCAAAACTGGACACAGAAGCAAGGTCCCTACAAAAGAAATCCACTGTGGAGTGAAAACTTAACTGAAGTAACCTGGGAAGGGTGGTGGGGAGGAGAAGTAGTCCTAAAAAAAAGAAATCTTCAAAAGGCTCAATAAAGCTATCTCAAGGATATGACAAAAGTTAGTAAGTGATCTGTTGTGGTCTTTCCACTGGGCTGTGGGTCCAGCTTCTTTATGCTTTAGTGAGCATCAGCAGTCTCATATTGATTTCTCAGCTGTAGCAAAGGTACACATCAACACCAGTGGAGAGAGCATACTGAAGCGAGGACAGTGTACAGTGAGAGCAGTAACTCCAGCTATTCTGGGCAGCCAGACATTTCCTCAGAGAGCACTGTCATCAGACCAGCCAGGCTAAAGGGGAATATTTCTGTCAGCATTAAGATCCCAGCAGTTAGTGGAGTTGCTTTTTCCCCCTCTATGCTCCTTAAGACCAGAGGTTCTTTGAGGAAGTGAAAACATGGCTAGAGAGAAGCACAGAACATAAAATAATTTAAAAACCTATTGCATTATCAGTACAACAGCCATGGCATAATGGCTGGAACCAGCAATGAAACCAAATAAAAGGAATTAGTGTTTCTGTTGCATTTTTAATTCTCTTAGAGCAGCAGCCTTGAATCACCATCATCAGATTTGCAGATCACAGAATTAATCTCGCAGCAAAAGTGCAGTATTTGTCATTTTTATTCGTTATTTTCACCTCACAAACATCTTAAGTCAATTTTATGTAAGATCAGTAAAAGAGGTAAGACCATGGCTTATCCAGTACAGTTAGATTAACAATTTCTTAATATTTTATGATGATTTTTCAGGCTGTCTGTCTCAATTGCGTCATTTGGGCAGAATTGTTGTAAAAAGCCCACCAAGGTAGTAGCACGGTACTTGCATAGAAATACTACTTCTGAAGCTAGATTTCCCCCCAATTTTGATCAACATGCATATATGATTAGCATCAATTTAGAATTCTATCTATAAAGGTACTGCAGCTAAATTTTAGCTAAGTTTTTTTCTTGATTTCAGGGACACTGATTATGCTCTATAGCTTTGTTTTATTTATTTTATTTTATTAAGTGGAATTTAGTTCATTCACTGAAGTATTTTCAAATGGCAGAAATATTTGTTGCCAAAACAAACACCAGCTTAAAAAGAGATATTATTTTAATACATTTGTTAGATAGATTTTAAAGATCACTTATTAAATATTTTCAATTCTATTTAACTGCAACATTTAAGTACTTATTGTTTTTCACTCTCTGTGGCTGTTGACTGATGATCTCCATATATCCTATTTTTATAGGAAACATTAATGTGAATTTATGTGAAATGAGTACTGGTACAATACCTCCTGACATTTCTACTGAAAACAAACATTAGCAATAAAGCATCACTGATGAACTTCACTGTCCAGCCTCCTACTGAAACGCATCACAACCTAACCCTGAATGACAGTCAACTTAATACTGCATGCTGATGTTTACCTTGTCTGCTGGTAGCCTGCATGCACTTTCAGCAATCATTAACACCTCTTTTGCTCCTTCTATCACCAGTTCCATTTGACCTACATGCTTTTGCTTACTCTTCACTGTCTTACTTTTTTTTGAGGGATGCATTTAATTTGTTTTGCAGTTATTTCAGTGTAATTTCCTTATTCTCCACAGCATCTTTTAGTACTTGCACTCAACTTTGGCCTTTCCATTGTTTTAGTAACATTGCCTTAATCCAAGATGTTGCTATTCTCTTCTCCCATGACCTTTTTCTACTGATTTCTGCACTTTGCAAGTTGAGGCTACCCTATTATTGTCATTATTGCTACTTATGCCCTTACATTTCCTTACAATTTTTTTTTTTCTTTGTTCCTCCTCACTTTAGTGATACCTGCTGACAGATTAACTTCTTCCATTTTTGTTAAATTTAGCTAAATTGACAGAAATTCAGGATCAGGGCTGAGACTGTTAAGCCAGTAATTTTTTCACAATGACATTATATCATAGAGCAAAGATATAAATGCGAACATTATTTGTAATGTAGCCCAAAGCTGTAATACTTCTACAAGAGCACTAAAAAAAAATACATACCGCAATCATTTATTCATGTCATATTCTTACTTACAGGAGATACTCATTACTGTGCACTTAGTAGCTTATGTGGTGCATAATTACAACAAAGCAGGTATTTGAGTTATTTTCCCTGCCTCTTCACAAGCTTTTTTTTTTTGCCAATATGCAAACACAATGTCAATATGCTGTAGATGAATCCAAAGAAAACATAACTTACTTGTATTTGACTGTTTTTACAGTCTCGGTTGAAACACTTTTAACAATGCACTTCGCTGCACTTTCTAAACCTTGCCATACTGCTGATAACCCTGTAAAAACGAAAAGTTTATCTGAGTTGACAGTATTGAAAAGTATGCAATTCAGAAAAGTATAAGGAATTGTTATTACCTTGAACTCCACTTGCTGCTACCACCAGAGCACCATCAAAAGTAGATTTGCCATCTTTATCTTTCTTAAGAGATTCTGGAACTAATTTGCTGCCATGCTTCTTCACGTGAGGAGCCAGCTCCTTTCCAACACAGTTTGCTATAGAGCACACTCCCTCAACTACCATAAAACAAAGGAAGGCAGATTATTTAGTAAGAACATAGAACATCTTCGAAAGTCCTTATTGCTAATTAGCACTTCTAGTTAAATACACTTATTTTAAAGATAAACTTTAATCCACACTTAAGTACCCAACTGAAACAAAGCAACCTATTTTTCAGACTCTGCACAGCTCCAGTTCCTAAGAAACAAGGTTAGTCTCACAGCTAAAAAGCACTTCAAAAGAAATACATTTATGTCTCATGCTGAAATTTCAATAAACTGTTCCCATTGTTTTGTTACCCTCAACTTGTGGATAGGGAACAAGCTGTGTTTCATTCCTGGCTTATCTTCTGGAGAAATCTTTTTTACGAGCATTCCAGCTCTTCAAAGGAATTTTATAACACCTAGCACAATTTGCTTTTAAACTTATGAATGAATTACCAGACAACATAAACCTTAATGTAAATAAGAGAATGAAGCTACTGAGAACTGCTAAGAGCTGCTAGGGTTACCAAGCAACTCTAAACATCAAGTCATTTCTATCTGGAAGTGTATACATAGCCTAATAGACTTGTTTTAGGTCTGAGAATGGGCACACACACCTTCTCTAGTACATCAGTAACCAGTGACAGTACGGTTTTTAAAATGCATGGTTAACAGCTTAAGAAGGGACACACAGATAAACAGGTCAAACTTAAGACTGTACAGACTATTCTTTCAGGAAACAAAAAGATGTCCTAAGGCCATACAATTTTTTTTTTTCCCTAAAGCGTGTCCATTGCAGGAGGTAAGTAGGCCTGAACTGCTATCTCTGGATTTCATCAGGTCACTCTCTCTTCCAGTTCCCTGGCTAGAGAAATCAACTCTCATTTTACACAATATTTCTTAAGGTAAAAATATAATATACTATGAGGTGAGAAATTTTACCTAGGAACTGGCTGACTTTAACAGCTCCTCCAGTAGCCTGTTTTGCAACATGAAGTCCCTTTGCTACAGTTGGGTTGACTTCCAGAGGTTTTTCTTCTGGTTGAATGTGTTCTCGCAGTTTAGAAGCTCCTTTGTGGACAGCTTTACTGGTATATTCTGCTCCTTTTACTAGGCCCCAGCTTACCCAAGATGCACCTTCAAGGCAAAAATAGTTTTTCTTAGGATGTACAATTTTACAGACTATGATGCCAACAGCTTTCCCTCCTCTGTCTCTGCAACATACTTCAGAAATATTTCAGATTACACTGTCTGAAATTATATTCTTCCCTGAATGGGCAGCATGAATTCCTTCAGCGATTTCTGTTCCTATACCAACTACATTTTTCTCCATTAACTTTGTAATAAATAAACAGCCCTCATCCAAATATCAGCTTAATACAGATACTCAGTTTTAATAGACACCCAAGCCCCATTTGGGTCACAAGTGATAGAACTGCACTCAGTGCTATTAGTATTCTGAAAACATACAACTCAACCTTCTAGCCCTCCTAGAAGATTCATGTTTATTACAATCATCTCTTGGTCATTAGTATATTCATACAGAATCATAGAATGGTAGAGTTGGAAGGGACCTTTAGAGATCCTCTGGTCCAACCTCCCTGCTAAAGTAGGTTCACCTAGATCAGGTCGCATAGGAACATGTCCAGGTGGGTCTTGAAGACCTCCAAGGAAGGAGACTCCACAAACCCCTCTGGGCAGCCTATGCCANTCTCAGACTCCTCAGTTCTCTAAGTTTATCTGCAGAAATCTCAACAGATGCCTGCTTTAATGTAACTTTTTATTATCACTTTTATTATATACTTTTATTTATGCTTTTATCGTAACAGTAGAAATTTTTCTACCCCAGTGAGTCATAGGGATCACTATCCTAAGATATAGCCGAACTAGAAAGTTCATGCATTGGGAACAAACAAGGCTGTTGGCAATGGATTTAAATTATACACAGTTTTAATAAAGCTCATCCAAATATCCTTTAGATGATCACAACTGCTCAGAAGTAATCGTTCACCACTCAGCTTCTACCAGCACACAGGCATTTTGGTGAAAATAACTGTTTAAATGTTACTCTCAGAAGCTTACACTCAACACAATCCTTTTATTACAACAGTACCTGACAAAATTGCGTGGGCAACTTTCTCACTCCATTCTGGCAACTCTTTCTGTTTTTCTTCTCCTTCAGGTTGAGGTTGGATATGCACAGTCTGAGGCAAGTTAACTGCATCACTGGAGGCTTCTGAAGGCTGCCAAGAGAAAATAAACACCTGAGAATCTACCATCAGGATTGTTGTTTTAGAAGTTTTAGTTCATACAGATCCATTATCAAATACTGCCAACGTTGTGTATTCCTTAGGTAAGCATACAGAAACTCAAGAGCTATTTGTGATTCAATTACTTTTGCACATAAATGCTGTGCATTCAAAGAAGCTTATCAGACAGCTTGCTACCTTCTTACACTTTCTTCATCTAGTTAAAGTGAAAATACTTGCTTGCCATCACAGCCTCATGGTCAAATAGGTAAGTAGGGGAAGTTCACTAGCAAAAACAAAAAGAGTTGAGGGAAGCCAACTCTATTGTTATTCAGTACGGGAATTGCCATCTTTGGTTAGAGAATCCAGCTGCACTACAAGAATGCAGCTGTTCTAGTTGTTTTGCTCTTTACTTTTTAATTTGGGAGGAGAGGATAAAGGAGACTATTCATTCTATGCATTGTTGATGTTTTTTTGCAGACTGGCACAGCCAAGGAACACATCAAACTGTGCATGATACTGCTCCCCATTTAAAGCTGGGTTCAGCGGTTCTGTGTGATTTTATGTCAAACACTACGAGTTTCTGGAATACATGTTAATCAAAAGATCAAACATAGCAACCACCACCACATTCTGGGTACTGTTTCTAAAAAGCATAACATTGCTTTACATAGTTCACAAACAATAGACAGATAAACTTTAATTTTAGAAAGCAAAAAAGAATACATTTAGATTTTTAAGACTCTATTTTTAGGACTTTTCCAGTGCAAAAGTGAAAAAAATACCAATCCAAACATTTTAATGGTTGAAAACACTGCTAGTTAATGATGGATAGAAAAAAAATTGTTTAGTCTAGCAAAGTTTAAATGAAAGTATTCAGATGTGAAACCTACGAGGAGAATAGGATAGAAGATATAGAATAATATTTGTTATTACAGTGACTTCTTAGATTCTCCCAAAACATTCATTGGAAATAAAGGCAGGGTACTGCACAAAGAAGATCGCTGAGGTAAAGAAAAAGAAACCAACAAGAACAGAAAAGAGTAAGACTTAGAAGGTGACTACCTAGAAGGTTAAAAATGTACCATAGATATATACAACACTATCAACTATTGCTTGACAGCAGCGTGAAATCTCACGTTAAAGAAATGTCTTTCGCATGTGACCAAAACACTTCAGGGGCTGAGTAGGAGAAATAACCTTTAATGCACAGTTATGGCTAAAAAAGAAACAAAGAAGTAAACCCGAGTTGTTTCAGACATAATTTAGTTTCATCACAGTTGTGATGAAACTGTGGAACAAGTCAACGAGACTTCTAAGGACCATACTATGAAGCAGAAACGGATTCTCTATGAGGACAGGTGACTAAACACTGTAATTACATTAAATATAGTTGTTAATTGGATCCTCGTATTACACAGAGCAGATGTTAAATAACAGACTAGACTTTGAAATATTTGTGCTACAATATTTTTAAGAACTCTAGAAATCTGCTGATTTGCAAACTGTAAAAAAAAACCAAACCAAACAAACCAACCAAACCACAAACTAAACAACAACAACAAAACATCCCACAGGGAACAGTATACAATGTTGTCAATCACATCTGGAATCTCAGCAATTCTAACATGTATTTCAGTGACTTTTTTTTGTACTACAAAACTTTGGAATCACTGTCCTGGAGTTTACCTGGACTTTGTGGCCAGACATCTGTTTAAATTTATCTTCAAAATGTTCTCTCTCTGTTGCTGGGAGCTCTGAAGTTAACCCTACTCTCCTAAGGGATCCTGGCACCTGTGACATTGTATCAGGGAACATTAACAAAGACATGGAATTTCAGGACAAGAAGGAAATAATGAGATACCAAATTTGAACTACTTCTACACAGGAAAGATGAAAGATCCAGTAAGTCTTGTACTGAAAATGAAACATTATACAATCCTGCAGTACTTTTCCCTTTAAGTAAAAATGAGTGGCCCTCTGTGCTAGTGAAATTTCCTGGTGAACTCCACAAGATTTATATTGTAACAGAACTCATGGCATGCTGCAAACAGGTCCTTCATCATTACTGCATTAAAACCTTGGTGTTCAACAAGGCATTACCTTTCATTAAAAGATATAATCTTGCTATGACCTTTTAAGTAGTTACTGATTACCATTCGTCCTGAAATGGTGCTCCAGTGCTCTTACAGTCCAGTCACTGTGTCTTACAGTACCTCTGTTAGACTACAGGCTATTTCTATTTTCTCCATTTGTCAATATCTTACTGCAATAAAGCATTAGATTTAACTATTTTGACATCTCATTTGAAGGCAGGCTTTTTGAGGTATGCACTAACTTCACAGGTCTTCTGTGAAGTGGCTTAACATTTTTGAAACGTAAACACATTTGGCCACAATACTGCAAGAATAGTATCATCAAAACTACACAGACAGTGTGTGCCTGTGTGTACACAGAGTTAAAAACGTGCTTTCTTCTGAAAACAAAGTTTCATGTTGGGTCCTATATTATCTTGTGGAACAATACAGAAAATTTACAAAAAGGTCTTCAATTCCTCTCTGCTTAGAATGATTTTAAAATGCCTGTCCTCCTACCTCACAGGGCTTACAATTTCATTACAAGGTTGCTTAATCTCAGATACTTTATTTCTCTCTGGTGAGCTTACCAAACAGTTTTACACAGCTAAATGTAAATGGGGAACATACTGATCATGTACTCCTTTCCTTATTGGCTTAAAACACACAGCCCAGAAATATACCTGGATTCGAAGGTCAGACATCTGTTTTAAGAGATCCTCAAACAGCTCTCTGTCAGTTGCTGGAAGTTCTGAAGAAAGCACTACTCCCACATAGGACCCTGGTATCTGGGACATGGAGTCAGGGAACATGTAGACTCCAGTATTGCAGCACAGAACAGGAGACTGGTTACACATTAGAGGATACAACCAGTCACAAACCTGGAAAAGACACGTACATAAAGGAATGAACAGATCTTTTCAAAAAGGAAGGCGGGCAGAACATACTGATAAGCACCACAAATCTGGTTCTCCATAAAGTTCAGTAAGAAAACCAAAAAGGCCTTATGCCATTTTGAACCCTCCTCCAAAAAAACACAATCCCAAAAACACCACACCCAAAAAACCTCCATATGTGACTGTAAATATTGATCTTGATTAGTTCTCACACTAATATAGAGAAAATACTAATTTTGACAGAACTGTAATTCAGGCTGCTATCCTCTTAACTGAGGTCTAGTCTTGAGACCTAGGTTTAGAAGCAGATGAAAAGCGCTTAAAAGTCAGGATTCACAGCACCTGTAACTTCCTGTAGCTCTTGGGACAGATTTATACGATGAGATAAAGAGAATGCATGGCTGTCACTGGCCAGCTGTTGAAGACTGATAAAACAGATGGAGATAAACCAGCAGACCCAAAACCAGGAAGCAGTTCTGGTTTGTTCCTCCAAGTTTCTCCTAACTGATGAGATTTCCAACAGCCAATCTTATCAGCAACCAGATAGTCAGAAACCATACCAGAAACACAATGTTACAGAACATGCCCACATGAAGCAAGCATGAGCTGAAAATAATCCAAATAATGCTTTTTTTTAAATTATTATTTATAGTTCAGAGTCTGGATGAACATGGGCCCTTCAATTTCAAATGATTAGTTGTCCTAACTGCAATATCTTATCACTATTTGGGACTGATGTGAGTACGCACAACTTCATTTTATACTGATGTGTGAGGTGAATCATCAGGTCTTCTCTATGTGAGGAAAGGGAAGTTCATTTTATGAAAAAAAATGGAGTGTACTTGCAGAAAACCCTTTTTCTAACAGCTGTAACATCCTTCCTATTACCACACAGAGATTTAGGCTCAGAGTAGCGAGAATTTTAAAAGATTGCTCTTTATGTTTTATGACAGTTTTTGACATTTAATTGAATTTCTGTTACCTATTTTCCTGTTACCTGAAGAAATGCAGAAGGGAGATTCTGGGCCGCCTCCCTGTCTGTATCCAAGAACTTGAAAATGCGCAGATAGCCAGGATATGAAGGAGCACTAACTTGCCCATCAGGAGTCACAAAGAATATCTGTACTCCTCGTGGAATCAAGATCAGCTCGTCTACAGCCACTCCCAGGTTTTCAAGGGGAGGTGGCTGTGTACTCTCATGGTAGTAGTCCTCACCTACAGAAGAAAACTCCCCAGAGTCTGTGCCGTAAGACACAGTAAAATGTCCATTGGTAGCTTGAGGAGTATATGCAGGAGGTGCTTCACTTGGCAGACGGAGAGGCTTTGCAGATGATGGACTTGTAGCTGGAATTTGCCCCTGGCTCATGGTTACACCACTTCCATCTGCTGCAGGTGGCTGGCTTGGTACAAACAGAGAAGTAGGGGCAGGGGGCCTTTCTGGCTTTTCTTTGGAAGGAATAGTTGGGTACAACTTGGGCACCTCAGCAGGGGCAGCCATTGCAGCAGGACTTGTTTGTACAGTTGAGGTGTTTTCTTCTAGAATGCCAAGTCGAGCATGAACATTTTGGAGGGTCTCTCTCATCTTCTGTTGCATTTGCCTGGCAGACTCCCACTGGGGCCCTACACATGCGGGACCCTGCGATGGAACACTGATTCCTCGGAGCAAGTGGTCAAGCCCTTGCTTATAATAACCTCTTGCCTCTTCCTTCTGACCTCGTTCATCTGTGTTCAGTCCTCTATTGATAAAAATAAAGGCTTTCTTATACTCTTCATTAATAGCTTTAATATTTGCATCTTCCATAACTGGATCTTGAGATTCTTCCATTACTGCAAATTGGAATAAAAATTAATAAGATTATTCACAGATGAAGCCATACAAAGTCTATCTTAGAATAAAACACTTTTTAATGGATTTCTAATATTGACCATACCGCATGTATTAGCAAAAAGCTATCTAGTTGCTTGGTACAGTGTCTGACAGGTTACAGTTATCTCCTATTAACCTTCGGATTTAGCATCTAATATATTTTACGTATACATAACCACCAAGGACATCAAGTTTACAAGCACGTTTCTCACCAGCACAACAGCAAGCAATTCTGAAAGTAATTGGAAAGAATTCGAACAAGTTTGCAAATACAGCTGGATCCTTACACGGACAGATAATACGTCACCACGTCATAAATTTTATGATCTAGATGTGAACCATTTATGACAGTCAAATTATTTGCTAGCAAATAAACCTGGGGACCGTCAAACCACCTCATCTGACATCAATACTTGTATTTACTGATGAAAAATCCATTTTTCCTCTTAAGAAGGGTATAAATGTGAAAAGCAATTTAACAGTAAAGAACTTAATTTAAAATTTATTGTAGGTTTCCAAAGCACAGAAGACATTTAGAAGACTGAGAAAGACAAGTTTAGCCTGACATCAGAGTTTACTTCTTGAGGAGCAAAATCTAGTGTTTGGACATTTTTAGTGCCTGTAACAATTCTGTAACAATTTCCTTCTTAAGGCTTTAAGTAAACAGTTTGTGTGAACACAGCTGCAGTACTGCAGTCTAGTTTGCCCCGTGTTTTTTATTTGTTTTTGCTGGAGGAGGCCAAGGCAAAGATACTTTAGGGTTTTTAAAGAATTCTTTTGCTAGTGATTGTTACTGTACAATGAGAAGAGGCACTGAGCAAGATCATAAAGTCACAGCTACATTTCATCGGGAATTCATTTACTGTTCATTGTATGATCCCCACACTGTCAACATGGCTGTTCTTGCTAAAGCTGAGTCTTTATGAACACTAGGAAAGAAAACAGAGATATCAGCACAATCAGTGTAAACACAGCACTACTGCATGGCCACGTGTGACAGAGATAAAAAAGCTGGCACAGAAATTCGTAACAGTGGGAGCGTTACAACTCATCTCTGATTGACTGAAACATCCCCAGTTTGCAGTATGTGTACAGTTTAGCTACCACCAAGCTATGCATTTGGGTGACAAAGCATTTGGAAATGAAGCAAAGAATTCAGAGTAGGTTTTAACACAACCTAACTAAAAGTCATCCTGAAGAGTTTAATTTGTTTTTTATGATTTTATTAAAAATAATACCAAAAAAAAGACAGTATAAATAAGCCAACTGGATTGCTCCCTCACAACACAAGTAGAAACAGTCTTTGAAAGAGAACATTTAAGTAGAAACCTGTTGTATGCAAAAAAAGATCCTCAGGCATTATTATTTTTTTCAGTGTAAGATCTTATATGTGCCCTGCATGCTTTAATACTTATCTATAATCCATTTCTGTATAACACAGAGTCTTGTTTTCTCTGTTTTAAAACTGGAATGAATGACAAGGGCTGTATTACTTAATGAGAGTGGTGTGACAAACCAACCTTTGGTCCTATGGCTTGGCCTAGATCTGTACTTACCGCTAAATAAGATGTAGATGAACTTTTCTTGGAGAAAACCAGTCTAAAACAGAGCTAAGAAAAGAGCTACTGAGCACTGTAGATAATTACAGATCAATACAGCACTTGAGCTCATTCCTTGGCCCTTTTTCATTTACCAGTACATATACACTCTGTGGTTTTAAGAGACTTGGCTAAGGAGGCTACAGTGCAACAGGTAAACTTGAGTTCAATTTGATATTGCAAGCTAGTATCTCAACCATGTGGCCAACAGCCTTTCCTGTGTTTTTTTTTAATGAATCTAATAATTACGTATGTATAATATAATAATATCTTTGAAAAGTAGCTCAACTGGGGATCTTACTGCCAGAAGGTAAACATGAAGCTTAAATCTCATTAAGATGATTAAATATCCTGACTGATAGAGATCGGACAGTCTTTCCAACTCACTATTTTTGAAACCTGTGGAGTGTAAGAGAAGAAAAAGCAAAACCAAAACAAACTCCTTAAACCAAGAGGACAAAGGAGAACTACCATGCAGATAGAACTGTTTAAGCCTTATTTCTGTCAGGAAAGATTAATTAAGAAAGTATTAGTAACTCTCAGGAATTTAAAGAACCACATGAATTAAATAAGACAAAGGATTTAAACCAATACAAGCCAGGCACTAGCTGATAAATACATGGTTTTATCCTCTTAGTTTATTTGAATTTGTTTAAAGTAGCCCTTAAATTTTTCATTAAGTGGTGGCCTAATGCTCATTTTTAAGCAGCTCAAGCCAGATAGTATCAGAGACTAGACAACAGAGAAAGTCAGAGACCTGATCTAACACAGTAATTCTTACTCTCAAAGTTACTGAAGATTTCCCTCAGCTCCCATCTTCTGACATTTCAACCTCCACCATCTTCTCAGGCCAGTATCCCAGCACCTACATCAACCCAGCAAGCACATCTAATTTTTCTACTGTTGTCTCAAGTCTTTTTTTTTTTTGTTTGTCCGAATAAACGGACTTTCCTTAAGTCTTGATTTCTACCACCTGCTCTCAATGCAGAGACTTTACAGTACTCTAAAAAGTAAAGTGAAAAACCAGTCGGGCAGATAACTCACTCCCTTTATCACGCAGCTGTCTGGCACTTGCATTTCCCCTCCCCTCCCCCCGTGTTAAGTACAAAGACACCGTCGCTATCTGCCGTTCTGTGGCCAAAGATCTAACATCATCAAGAAAAAAAAACCCCAGCATTACGTACGGGGGCCATTTAACACTTTTTCAACAGCCGAGTGCCCTGCCAGTATCCCACTGCCGCCAACACAATTTCTCCACGGTCAAACAACTTAAGCCCAAGCTGTCTGGCATTAATCTTTTTTTTTTTTTTAAAGAGAGACAAAACGTTAAGGAGCAGCTTTCCAGCGTATTCTGACGATCTCTCATCTCCATAAAGCGACACTCAAAACATTACCCGCCGCCACGGCTACTTTAACGTGCCCCTGACTCCGCCGCCGCCCCCCAGAGCTGCGCCGGGGAGGCGGCACCCACGGCCCCGCCTCTGACCGCCCCGCAGGGCAGCGGGACCCCCCCGCTCCTTCCCAGGCCACCGTCCCGTCCCGTCCCGTCCCGTCCCGTCCCGTCCCGTCCCGCGGGGATGCGGGACACCCCCCCCCCCCGCCTCGGCGGGGCGAGAACACCCGCCACCAGCCCCTGCCGCTCCCGCCCCGTGCTGACCGGAGCGACGCCTCGGCCGCGGGACGCCGCTGCCGACTGCCCGGGTGCAGCGGGGACCGCGCTACGCTGAGGCTCCCAGCCTGCGACCTTCCGCTGCCCGTCCCGGGCGGACAGGAGCGCTGAGGCCAGCCCGGCGCTGCGTGAACAACCCCGCCGCGCCACAGCCCGGCTGCGCCACCGCCTCGCGGCTCAGGCGGGGGGGCGGGGCCGCCGGCACGCGGCTCTGGCGTCACTGGGCGCCCGCCGAGCCGAGCCGAGCCGAGCCGAGCCGAGCCGATGCCTGTCCAAAGCCACCCTCCAAACGAGCTGCNAGCCCGCCCCGGACCCAGCCGCCCCGACCCCACCCGGCCCGCGCCGAGCCGAGCCGAGCCGAGCCGAGCCGAGCCGAGCCGAGCCGAGCCGGTGCCGGTGCTCTGCGGCTTCCTCGGCGGCGTCACAAAGGAGAAGCGGTGTTGCAGCGGGCAGGGGCGAGCGGGGGACGCTCGGTCTAGTTACAGCAGCGTGGTTATGGTAGTTCCAGCAGTTTAACTAACAAAGGCAGTGTCGTCAGCATCGCCCGCCAGCCGCGTTTCCCCTGACTCGGCTCTCCCATCACGCAAAGAGGAAGATCCCCTGGCTGTCCCGGGCGCGGCGGCGGCGGCGGTGCCGGACCTGACCCAACCTGCATCCGCCCCGCGCTGGCAGAGATGCCGCCGTGTGCTGCTGTAACGGGACTGCTGGTTATGCCAGGGATAGCCACATCAAAAACAAACACAAACAAAATGAGGCCTCAGAACTGTGATGCTCAGGCGTAAAAGTTTCCCCTTTCAGGTCACGTTTCCAATTTCATTGTGTTAGTTGAACGTGTCGAAGCAATTGCCCTTCTCGCAAAGGCGCTGTGTTTGCAGAGGCGGCGGGCTCAAGGACAGGCTCATTTCCAAATCTCGGGAAGGAGGAGCTGGCTGCCTCGCCCAGTACCGGTTTCTCAGCTGTGGGAGGGAAGGGGGAGCCGGCTTTGTGCGCCGGTGTGGTGAGAAACCGAAAGAAAAACGGTTTCACTAAATCTCTTAAGGCACTTCCCTAAATCCAAGGCACTCGCTTTAGAACATGAACACGCGTTCTCAGCGAGACTTCAATGTCTCGGGTGTTTCTGAATGCAATGTCAGTATGTTATTTCTCACTTTCGTAAGCCATGCGGAAAATCTTCTTCAGCTTGCCTTTCATGTGGAAAATTTCTGACCATGTTAAATCTAGCAAAGGTGGACTCCATAGTGCACAGCTCTCTACCCAAGCTAGCTCTTCCAGAACTTGCTGAGTGCCAGCCCTGATGGGGATAATTAGCTTACTTTCACAGGTGCGCTCATGTGTATGCTGGTCATGAATCATCAGCCGTTAATGCAGTCACAAGAAATTAATAGCAAACATTGTCTTTAGATAGTGACAGCCTCATCCAGCACAGTCCTGCAAGACAGGTTTCTCTCTTGGCTTCGTTTTGCTCTGAATTATCTCCGGAAATTCATCACATGTTGTAGTTTCTAGCACAATAACACACCTCTGAATTGTGTTCCCAGCTTCTCAGCTGCCTGCTCTTCACTCCTGTCCCTACTGACAAGAAACAGAGAACAACTTTGAGGAGAGGTAAGCTATCCACAAATCGGAGAGAGATCCTAGACGACACTGAATTATGTTATGTGGATATAAATATATATATATATATGCAAGACATATAAGGAACTAACAAACAGTTCACAGAAAGTGACACTCTCTTTTCCATCAGTGCTGCAAGTCGATAGAAGGATTTCTGAAATTACTTTTTTAACTGTGTGGCTGGTCAGACACTGGTCATGGTTTGCCCAGGAAGGCTGTACAAACTCCATCCCTGGGGTGTTCAGAACCCATCTAGAAAAAACCCTGAGCAAGTTGGTGTAGCTTCAGAGTTGGCTGTTCTTTGAGCAGAGGGCTTGACTAGGTGACTTTCAGCAATCCCTTCAAGCCTCAATTTTACTGTGAAGCTTTGAAGTAAATCCCGGTCTCACCCTTAAACAGAGAAAACACCTCAAACCCCAAACCATCAAAACAGTGACCTCAAGTTGATTCCTAAAGAGCAGTAGGAACAACACAAAATTCTTCATCTTGGAGCTCTTCCACTTCAGTTTGTCTCCTTCTTCAAATATGTGGTTTGATCAGAATATAGAGCTAGATTGCAGAGTAACTAGATTAAAGCTGAAAGAGTGCTGAAACAGATGTTGGTCTTGAGAAGATGTAAGTGATGAGGTGACTGAGAGATTATTTTTTTTATTTCTGTAAGAGCAGAAGCTGCAAGTAGTTTATATAGATCTGCTGAGAGGATGCCTCCTGAAGAGACACATACTATTTTTATCAGTCAACAGAGAGGGCTCAGTGTTTCCAGGTGTTGAATGGGCTGCCCAGAGTGGTGGTGGAGTCTCCATCCCTATAGATATTAAAAATACATGTAAATGAGGTTCTTAGAGATATGATTTAGTTTAGTGATGGGCCTGGCAGTCTGAGGTTAGTGGTTGGACCTCTTAAAAGGTCTTTCCAGCTGTAATGATTCTATGATTCCATGATCATTTGGGGGTTGGATCTCTAAAGGTCCCTTCCAACCCCTACCATTCTATGATTCTATGATCATTTTCTGGAAACAGGCCTAAATATTGCCATTTGCCACCGTTGTTTTGTGGAAGCAGGCATTGCTCGGCATTGAAGTCTGTGAAGGGCAGAGCAGTGTCACAGGCAGGGAGGGATGAGCTGGGCAGATGTATGCCCAGGCTGCCCGGCTTCACGCTCTGAGCTGTCAGGAGCACACCTTTCATACAAGGAAAGGCTGCAGGAACTGGGGCTGTTTAGTATAAAAAAAGAGGAGACGGAGGGGAGATCTTATTAACATTTACAAGTATCTAAATGGTGGGTGTCAGGACATTGGGGCATCCCTTTTTTCTATGGTATCTAGCAACAGGACAAGAGGTAATGGGATGAAGGTAGAACACTAAAAATTCCACTTAAATATAAGAAAAAACTATTGGGTGATGGAGCCCTGGCACAGGCTGCCCAGAGGGGTTGTGGAGTCTCCTTACTTGGAGGTCTTCAAGACCTGCCTGGACACGTTCCTGTGCAACCTGATCTAGGCGGACCTGCTTCTGCAGGGGAGTTGGACCAGATGATCTCTAAAGGTCTCTTCCAACCCTACCATTCTATGATTCTATGATTCTATGAATCTGCAAAAGTTAATCTGTGTGTTTGGTTTGTAAATCTTCGTCCTCATTTGCAAATGATAACTCTATGGTGAGCTGTAACTTCAGTGATTTCAATCTAAACAAACACTGCAGGCTTAATTTCCATCTGCACTTCAATAAAAATAATTTTCCCCATCTATCTTCTTTTTTTATGCTTCAATGAGATACAAATAAGTTCTACATAAGCCAGGCAATATTTGCATGTGTAAATGTATTTAGATATATAAGCATGTATATGTATCCAAGTTATTTAAACAGCATTCAAACAGTAAAATCATTGAGGGATCTCAAACTGATCTGTAAAAGTTGGCAAACATGAGGCGGGGTGTGTGATGCTGGCAATAAAAAATATGTGAGAATTCTCCAAAACTGTTTACTAGTATGCAAATGAGCTTCATTAACTTACATCAAATGCCAGTGTGGCTGTAACCTCTGTCTACATTTGATGGCAATCATGCAGACAGAGTACTTTTCGTCAGCAGCTCCCGAAACACTGATGAAGCACAATAAATCACTGTTGTGTGGGTACAACTGAATAGATGGTTAATCTACAGCTCATTACAATAGTGAAAACTTCTGTGGGAGATGAGTGAGATGATCTTACTGTGACAATCACCTTTTTTTTCTGCCTTCAAACTGCATAATCATTTGCAGATAAATTATCCTCAAGCCTTGTGAGGAAATGTCAGTAACAGCTATCTGACAAAGGTAATGTTGCAGCCTTCTAGAATTATGCCAGCTACTGAACTCGGAGTGAGCTGGACATTTGTTAAGGTTCGAGAACATGTCTTTGGCACATATGAGCAGCGCCGATAGGGTTGAACTACAAGAAGGGGCAATGCACTTAACAACTGGGACAGCAGACAAGTGTGAGACATCTGGAAAGGGTAGATGGCTTCTGAGAAGGTCTCATCTGGGATGCCTACTCTCAGAAAGTGATGGAATAACCTGGCTGTTACACTATGGCCCATGGAAGTAGGAGGCTCTATCAATTCAGAGATATAGATATGAGTCCAGATATCATCTGTGCATTGCATTTGATGACTTGCTAGGCTACAACCACCAGGTTTTTCCCTGCCCTTTGCTGTGAGTGTTCATTTGCATGTGTGTAATCATGAAAGGCTATCTCCCCAATCTGCTGTATTCTTATGGGGAATAGGGGTACTTACTGAGACCATTTTATGAAACTCTAGATATCATGTTTTCTACCTTCAGAGGTGCTACAAGCATGATCTTCAAGTGCAGCTTAAGGGAATTTTTTCTGGAAAGGGATCAAAGTTGGAGGGTCTTCTATGGAAGAAAGGTCTGCTGCAATGGAGACAGAGGTGTGAGGACCAGGGAGACAGGAGATGGAACAGCTTAAATTGATTAGTAGTTCAGTTTGTTATTTCAGCAGTGCATCAAGAATGTTCACAAAGGTGGTCAGAAGAGAATACTACTAGGGAAATACATGGCTCTGTAAAGGCTAATGGTAACTAAGCCATTTTCTTAAGTAATTTGTAGCGAAACATGTCCATGCTGGGACAGATGACAGTAAAGCTGGGCATTACAAAACCCAAGCTATTCACACATGTTGATTATGATATAGACATGCTGCTTCATCAGTTCAGAGGAAAAACTAATTTCAAATACTAGTGGAGTATTCTATCGTGCCCCTTCGTGGCACTTGGAATAGTGACCACTTTATTAGATATCAGCTATGTATTTTCCAGAATGATTTGACATACTGCCAGACTGCAGAAAGCAGTAGAGATAGTGAAATATTTTTCTTTTAGCACCAAAGGTGCAAACTATGCTGCTGTCAAAAAAACACAGACCATTCAGGAGCGAGGACTTTTCACTTCACAAGCCTGGGAGTTAAATTTCATATGACTAACAAATAATCCTGAATTATGCAATTTATCCTGTGTTGGCTGGCTTGTTTGGTTGGTTTTGGAGGGGAGTCTACAAAGATTTAAAATGCAAAATTGAAAATGCAGAATTAGAAAGCAGTGCATATCACCCTGGGAGAAATAGCATGCTGATTTCACTTCACCATAAATTATGTCTCTGGGAGCATGAAAGATAACTTCTTGTTTGTCTTCTGGTTCTCTATGGCTTACATGACCATCAAGCACTAATGTGTCCAGATGAAAAATAATATTTAGTACTAGTGATATCAAGTGGTGTTTTTTCTATTGTTTTTCAGTGGCCAAGAGTGTCTTGGCATTTGTGATAAACTGAGTTACTAACTTGATTGCATGATGTCTTTTCATCTTTTAATAAGAAGCTGCAATTCATTCAACTCTCTTTGTGTGCGTGGTTGTGTGTTTGGTTGTATATGTGTACACAAAAGCACACATACCCAAAATTCAAAGTGTGCTATTCCCAAAATGATGTTGATGTAATTAGGGCCTTGTGATATACTGTATGTAACAATAATTATCATCAAGATTTTGCTACAGATGATGTAGGAGAATGTCTGTATTCCTAATGATTTGGGTGAGGCAATCTGGGGTCCTGCCCGTGCCAGTTCTGGCTTGTGGTCTTGAAGTCTCACCTCTTCACAATATGAAATTTGGGCTAATTTGTTACTTGAATTAGAATGGATCTGAGGACTGTTATTCTGTAAATAACAACATGTTTTCTTGCATCTTCCTTTGATGAATCTTATATTAGCCGGCTTTTCGACTAGACAATACTACTAACAAGTCTTGTGCAGGGATATATTGTGTGTCTTGTTTGGTAATGATATATGAAATACTGGCTAAAAGACATCCGTTTATGCAGATTTCATCTCCCTTTATGTTTAAGATATGCCTGTCTTTGGACAGGTTCCACTTTCTAGTTGGAGTCTCGGTGTGTGCATGCTAGATTATGTAGACATTTTGTTCCTCAAGTAGGAGGGGGATAGCTTTCCTGGAAGCTTTGTGTTTAGCTTTAACTAGATGGCATACCTGACATGCAATGACATCAGTTTTCTCTGCCTAAGGAAGAAAGTTGAAGGAGTCACACGTCTCAATTTGTTTTGAGTTACAAGCTCCTCAAATAGATGGGCAGGAGCTGAACGAGAATGATACTAGTTATGCACTGAGTAATCCCAAACAACAGTCTGGTTCTGCACTGCTCTGTACACAATGCTCTGGATGACATGTGGAAATAGGTTCTTCTACTTCCCAAATCTAGGTGCTGAGACCATCCTTGGCCCAATATCTCAATATCAGGGCAAGTTCTGTGTGTGTGTCTCTCGATCTTTTATTTACCTGAAGAGATGTTGAGTAGGGTGCTTGGTGGAGCATGCAATGATGGGCATCCAAAAATGCCTCTGTATGGCCAATGGCAGAATTCAACCAGTACAGTCTGAACACTGAGTGTTCAGCTGACACTCTGTATATCATGGGTCAAACATAATATTAAGAATATTTGTTAGACAAAGTGTTTTGTAGAAGTCTTGATTTTTGGTAAGTGAATCTCAAACTCAATAGTTGATCTAGACTCCCATTTACAAATGTGCATTTTTAACACCATCAGTTACCCAAGTCAACTAGAGGCAGGTATAAATCTTTGAAAAATAAGATCCTGCACTTGCAAAATAAGTCATTAGTTCCCCATCAGATATGAAAATGTTAAACTTCTCATTATCTTTTCAGTTTGCTGTCGAAGTACTATAATATTATACATTTAAAAAAGATAAGGCACGATGCACACACCTTTTTAAATTAACAGAAAGGCAATTGGAATGGTTGTATTGCAGTAGAACTGTTGCTGTGTAGCTAGATGGCAGCATTCACATGGCTTTGAGAAAAAACAGGGTCACTTGAAACATTTTCTGAAAAATCTGTCTCCTCTGTAATGGTTCAATGGCATGGTCCTGTTTTGAAATGTGCTGCACAAGAATGTCTGAATACCTAATACATCTGAAAATCTGGCCATTTAATTTATGTGTCCAAATGAGGGGTGCATAATCAGACCCTACAGATAGTGAGGGTGAAATGTAGTATTTCCCTGTTTATCTAAAAAGAAAAAAAATACTACATGTCTATATCATTCAAAACAGGCTAATGTATTATTATGTGTGATTCCTTTTATTTGAGATATTTTAAATTAAGATACTGCAATAAAATAAGACAAAACAACCCATTATTTTTACATACATACACCGTTTCCTTAAAATTCGAGGCAACATTATTGGAAAAATTGAATCTTTGCCATAGACTGAGAGGGCCTTGAATAATTATTACAAATTATTTTTTACTTCTTTTCTTCAATCAAAGCCTCATTTATTTTATTACAAAAGCAATTAAATGAGGATGAGGATGTAATGGGAAATGGTGTCAAAAGCCTTATTGATCAGGTTGGTCAAACAGGATTTCCTCTTGGTAAATTCATATTGAGTCTCCCTGATAGCTATATTTTCCTTCATGAGTTTTGAGAAGGCATCCAAGGATGAGCCTTTCCAGGGATGGAGGTGAGGCTGACAGGCCTGTAGTTTCCTGCATCCTCCCTCCTGCCCTTTTTGAAGACTGGAGTGACCTTGGCCTTCCCTCAGTCCTCAGGCACCTCACCTGTCATCCATGATCATTCAAAACCAATGGAGAGTGAGGTTTGGGAGCATGTCCAGAGACAGGCAATGAAGCTGTTGAATGATCTGGAGAATAAGTCTGATGAGGAGCAGCTGAGGGAGCTGAGGTTGGAGTGGAGAAATGGGGTCTGAGGGGAGACCTTATCACTCTCTACGACTACCTGAAAGGAGGTTGTGGTGAGGCGAGTGTTCATCTCTTTTCTCAAGTAACAAGTGACAGGATAGGAGGAAATGGCCTCAAGCTGTGCCAGAGGAGGTTTAGATTGGATGTTAACAAACAATTTATTCACAGAGTCATAAAGCACTGGAACAGGCTGCCCTGTTCCAATGATCTTAAGGGTTTTTTTCAGCCTAAATGATTTTTGATACTGTTTTTATTGATTTAACTTTTAACTGCTTACAAATTGTCTCAATGTATACTTGTATGTATACATGCATATACAAAGTTATATATTCATTTACTAGTGAGATGATATTTCCTAGAATCCTTCTTTCTGACATTTTTGTGCTTAGAGTTGCATAGATGTAGAGAATAATGGGAGTTCCTGCACTGGAAGGGCTCACCTGCTCAATAGGAGACAAAAGACAGCAAGGGATGCAGGTGAGAAGTCCACGAAAGCCGCGAGAAGGTTCGGTGCCACATTCAACTGTAAACTAAAGTAAATTAAGGAGTAAATGAAAGTATTCTGATGTCTTCTGAAAATTAACTCTACTACACGCTTTTATAGGGTCTACAGGGACAGGATAGATATGGACTATGTTCCACACAGGCTGTTTACCTGGCAGGAGGAGAAAAAACAGGGCTGTCAAGAGCAGCTGTCCTCAAGTGCTAGCCACCACTTCACTGTGACACTGGTCATAGGAGTAGTTGGGATTGCAGTGACCTGATCTTGAGGCCAAAGGAGATCTTGGCATTGCCAGGATGATGCAGGTATATTGTCTTTTCTGGTAGGCTGTTGCTGTGGCCCCAGCATTAAAACAGGGCTGAGTTTAGTTCTGTTATCACAATTCAATTATTTATGAATTTCAGCTCACTGTCCCTGGAAGTCCCATTGAGAGAACCTTTTCTGCTGCTGCCTGTGCTTTCTTATCTCTAGCTTATGGGCTAAACTGCAGAAAGAAAAGCAGGCCATGTAGTGTGCAGAGCCTGAAAACAAATAATACTGCAGTGAAAGTCAAGCTTAGTGTCTGCCTATACTGCAGACTACAGGACAGTACAGAGGTGCTTAAACCTATTTTCAGTATTTCTGCACAACACTGAAGGTTACACTATGGACATATCTACTCAAAATCATAATGTAAGGTATAAGCATGATTTTATTAGCAAACACGCACCATTGTATTTCTATCCAATCATTCTAGTCTTACACATTCTGTCTGCCTTGCTTGCTAACCCTGAGCCTAAAAGCATTCTGAATTTTCTGTATTTCTGTAAATGCAATGCCTGTGATTTTTAGTTTATAGGAATTTTTATATTTCTCAGCTCAATGGAGGAAAGCCGACATCAGAACCTGAAATAAAGCTCCAAAGTTTTTACAGAAGTGTAGTATCAATAAAAGGTCAAGTAAATCTCATAACCAGAAGCTGTATAATACAAAACAAAGGTCAGTCATTCGTTAAATCTCATCGTCAGAAGCTGTAAAAGCTGAAGGAAAAAAATCACCTGAAAGTTCACAGCTCTCTTATCGATACTTTGACAGGGAGGTCAGTGCGAAGCCTCGACCTCAAATACACAGGTGAATGAGCTAAGTAATACAGTACTTAGCAATATGTTTGAATTTATTTTTAAATCTGACAAAACAGAGAAGAGAATGAGACCATGGTGATACAGACACCTAAGCACATCCGTAATGTTATGGAGTGACCTACTGTAATTGGACTTTGGCCAAGTGTCTACAGAATATGTGACCTGCTAACCACTTTGTGCTAATGCTAATTTGCTAATTCTCCTTTCCTAGGTTAGAATTCCTAGGCTGAATTCTTTACTCAGAGATACCTTATGATTATTCCAGATTGACAATCACAATACTGAAGTATCCGAAGTATATATCAAAGTTGAACTTCAAATAAAAGCTTCTTTGTTGTTATCTTTATGTACTTCCCTAGGTAAATTACCCAGTACAAGTGTTGATATGTTTTTCCAACATTTTATAAATAAATTATGGTAAAATTACTGTTTCTTTTGTTCAGTCTTCTTGGGCAAAGGAGAAACGTGTATTGAATTTAGTGAACACAAACCTCTCCTGAAATGAAGTTGGTATTTAGGAATTTTCTAGAATTTATATTAGACTTCAAAAATATTGTAAATGAAATATTTAACATCTTTCCTTTTTATACAGACATTACAAGGAAAACCCTTCTGTGGCTAATTTAACAGAAACAAGTCCCAATGACTAGCACTGAGAACGCCTTAAAGTACCAGATAAAGTGTTTGTATGATATTGAAATGCAAGTAACAAGGTTATATCCCAGGTATTACATTGTTATGAAAGATATTGCATACCTTTTATTCCCTTGGTGCCTGAGACATTATATTCCAGTACAATTATTTTATTACCCTCAACTTTTATTTATTAATTAAAATACTTAAGAAAACATAATATGCAGCATAATTAAATCTAGATTTTTATGTGCATAGGTCTCAATACATGCTATTAGGGAATTAACCTGGTTTGAAGTCTGCACTTGTAGGATCAAAATACCCTTTAACTTTCACTGTTGCAAAACAAATGAACTAATATTCACTTTGCCCTTCAAAAGCTCAGTAATTTATGCTGTCTGCATTCCAGTGGAGTGCAGAGAGGCTGTGGGCATAATTACCTTAACATCTGAATCCTTCTGGTTTAGAAAGCAGCCAACAAACCAACCCATGAAGAACTTTGTTTTTAACAGTTTTTTAATGCTGCTGACACATTAGGTAGGTAGGTCCTCATCCTATTTGTATCTGCGGGAAGCACATGCCTTTGGAGGAATGCAGCTTGCACTGTCCAGGAAAATAATGCTTCTGCACAGTATCAGTTCTCATGATGAAATGTAAATTAACTTTCCTCACAATATGCCATGTTCCCTCTTGGACTGTTCAAATTATTACTTGTTCTAATTAATAGAAAACACATCTTTGAAGATACTAATTCTCTGTGACTTGTTTTTACTTGTAAAATGCTTTAAATTCAATAAATACTTGATACATACTTTCCCAAGCGGAACTTGTTCCACGGTTCTTGTCTTCTGCCTACAATTTGTAAGTCTTTTCAAAAGCTACCTGAGTGAAAATATAGATATTCAAGAGCAGAACATTGTTCTCCTGGCTTCAGGGATTGGTAGTTAAGTGGCTTATACGGTTTTCTTGTTTTGTTTGAAGCCTTTGAAAAAGATTTACTTCCTCCAGACATTTTTATCTGGTAGGCATGAAAACAGTAAGTGTATAAAAATATGTCTTGACTGAAATTAGGGTGCTAAATGCAACCTAAATTTAAGTTAATCCCTGTTGAACTGAATTCTGTCTTAAAAGGATTGTACATATCAGAGGTGAGACAGCTTCTAGTTCTTTGTCTGGTCCAGTTTGGAATACTTAAAGAGGGCTTATATCACCAGTGAAACATGGTGCTCTCATTTCCTTGTATTAGACCTTTCTGCCTCAGCTTTTGCAATTATAGCAAACAGGTGTTGTCAGCTGTTGCTGTGTCTTTAGTGTTCCCTTTGGAAAATATTATAGTCAAAAAGATCCAAAAAGAGATTAAAAAAACAATAATTAAAAAAAGAACACTCACATAAAGCAAAAAGTATGGCAGATGCTGCCTTTCCCTAAACATCCGCAGGGGATGCTCCTTCCTAAAGGCATTCTTGCCTCTTGCAGAAAATAATCTCGCTCACTTGTCAGCCTGCACTGACAATCCTACCCTATAAAATAGCACCTAATATCAATACCTATGAATGATCCTAGATGTTAGCCTATACTCAATGCACTCAAATAGCAGTGTATTAAGCTATAACAAAACTGTGACACTAACATAGAGTCATGAACCAAACTTTGAGAGACTGATGGGTAAAGAGAAGAAGTTAACATGGACAAGCTAGCAGGCTGATATCATATGTAAGGACAAAATAATACAAGGCAATGCATGAGTGAAGCAGTACAATGTAGGTATAGAAATGGAAACGTTTTGCTAAGAGTTCAGTGATAGCCAGGATATTGCACTACAGCAATTCTGTGCTAACCTAAGGGCTATAGAGGGAACAAGAACCCATTCCAACCTAGTGCTTGCATACTCTTTCTCACTTTAAAGCAGGAAAACTTCCCTAACTTGATGGAGTAATGGGAAGGTTTGTAATATTAAGTGCAACAGGTCAACAAGTGTTCACTGTCAATCTTGATCGGTCTGAAGTACCTCAGGCAGACAGATGGTATCAATTGGGCAATTATGCTGGCAATACCCACATCAAACCAAAGATTATTCAGAAGTTCCTTGTACTAATTGTGTTATTAATTGCAGAAAAACCTAGCTCATTATCTTATTAGGATATACTGTTTAAGCCCTACCTCAGTCAATGGTTTTGCTTTGTGAATGCATTCCTGAAACCAACATTTAACTCGGAAAGCACAGTATAAATGTCAGAGCCTTATGGATAAAATGTTGCTTAGTAAAATTTTTGAATGTGATCCTCATAATCGGTAAGATAAATCCACCGCTTTCCAGCTGTTATAGGTGCTTACCTTTAGAAAAGCTGTTGCCATGCATGTGCTTGAAGGACAAAGCCTGGTGCAGTGCTGGCTGCCACCAGCTGCTGACTGGTGCAAACCATCCACTGTGTGCAATAACCACCTTCTGAGGAACAGCAGTCATGGCTGGACCTGGTGAGGGACAGGAGCTCTTAAGCTGGAAACAGACAATGAGGTGTATCCAAGGTCTTGTTCATCTTTTGTGATTCAATTTCTATACAACTTGTGATTTCAATCTCCAGATAGAGAGAAGAAGGTGTGAAGAGTCACCTGGCTGTATTCTCACAATGACTCCTGGAAAGGTGGCCTCTGCACATGAAGAGTTTTATGTGGGCACTGAAAAGAGAAGAGAATGAGGCTTCCCAATCTTTCAGAACACTGAAGGGGTGAGGATATCCTCACCCAGCTGCAGGATGTGGATACGTGTCTCGCATAAAGGAGTTTTGATTTTTTTTTGGTAAATCATAGAATGGTAGGTTTGGAAGGGACCTTTAAAGATCATCCAGTCCAACCCCCCTGCAGAGGCAGGTCCACCTAGATCAGGTCGCACAGGAACGTGTCCAGACGGGTCTTGAAGACCTCCAAGGAAGGAGACTCCACACCGTCCCTGGGCAGCCTGTGCCAGGGCTCCCTCATCTGAACAGTAAAACAGTTTTTTTCTTATGTTTAAATGGAACTTTTTGTGTTCCAGCTTCGTCCCATTACACCTTGTCCTATTCCTAGATATAATAGAGAAAAGGGATGCCCCAACCTCCTGATACCCACCATTTAGATATTTGTAAATGTTAATAAGATCCCCCCTCAGTCGTCTCTTCTCCAGACTAAACAGCCCCAGTTCCTGCAGCCTTTCCTCGTATGAAAGATGTTCCAGTCCCCTGATTATCATTTTAATTCTCCTTTCTCACTCTATTAGGGCTGGAACTGACACAGGGTAATGCCTCCAACACATCAAGTAGTCTCAAAGAAGTGCACCAGCATGTACAATATGAAATAAACTTCCCTGTACAATAACGGTTCCTTGAGGAATCAATAATTTGGCTCTGTTACTATCCCCTAAGGAATCAATAACTTGGCTCTGTCAATTTAGCAGCAAGGTTCATCAGGGGCTGGAGTCTTCTGTAGCATGTCTTTTACTGCTCTTATAAAAGATCAACAATCCTTAAATGATCAGACTAGAATGTTCTTCCTTGTGGTCAAGAATTTGAGAGGAATGAAATGTCTTCATGTTTTGCATCTGCCCACAGCTATGCACAAAGAGCTGATGCTTGGCTTCCAGCTTCACTTCTGCCCCGCTCCCCTGGGCACAGCTGCTGTAGGAGCTGACAGCTACACTTAGAGAAAGCCCAGGAGCAGTAGGGAGGTTTGAGTAGGCACTCTGGCACTGCTGTCTCTTTGTCAAAGTCTCTGTGTTTCCTGCATGAGTGACAGTAAGGACCAATTAGTTTGGAGAGCTGCAGGAAGGTGATGTGGCTGTGGCAGCTTCTGTGCATCTGCAGCGAGATTGTGCTGATGACACTGGGTGCTGGCTGTGCAGGGAGCAGCTGGGTGTTAGTAGTGGTGCTGCAGGGTCCAAGATGCTGGGTTGTGGTGGGAAGCTGTGGCCAGCAGTAGGGACAGGCATGGGATAGCTTGGCTTGATGTGTAAGGGCCCACAAGGCTGTGCCTCAGGGAGCCCGAGGCAGGTGTGTGCTGTGGGAGTTCCTCTGCCAGCAGTTTCTTTAAATCTGACAAACTCCTCGCTTCACCCCTGCCAAGAGCCACCTACAAAGCTTTTGCATCTCCCAGCCTCCCCCTGTGGTACATCCCACTGTGCCAGGAGGCCGCTGCCTTCACTGACCCTGCATTTTGGAGTTGGTGTGAGCAGCAAGTCCTGCGCATCAGCTGGAGAAGCTGACTTGCACAGCTCGTCCCTTATCTTTGCTGTAGGATCACTGTGGGCTCTTCCTCAGAAATGGCTGAGCTTCTGTGATTCTTTTGTCTGGTGTATGCAATTAATTAAAACTTCTGGGCGAAAAGCTCTTTTGAATGAAATGTCCTATATAAATATGTTATTATCATTGCCAAAAATGATTCTGAAACCTTGCTTATCTCTATCTTGTTTTTCTTAGCTTGGTTCCCTTAGAAAAAGGTATAATAATAATAATAATGAATAATGTGATGATAGCATCTTTTTCTGTTGCTTTAGTTTTCTAGATGTGTCAGTGTTATCTTTCTCAGCAGTCATCATTGCACTGAGTGGATATAAACTCTTATTAAGGGAGGCTGCATTAGAGCTTAAATTGCACATAGCAATCACCTTGAATCTGCTTGTCTCTCCTTCAAGCAAAGTCTAAGCCAGAAAACCATTAGTAAAACTCTAGTACTCATGGTGTGCATCACCTACACAAACAATTCAAGTGTTAATAAATTAAACTAATTCTAAGAAATAGTGTCCCGTGTTCTTGGAAATGAAATCAAGTCCTATCACTTTACTGTTGTCTGATTAAAGCTGGACAAACACTCGGTTTGGAATTTGGAGACACCCAGTAAAGAAACAATATGTACTACTCATCTTCACTTCTGGGACTAGTGTAAGGTGGAAGCTGCATATAAATATTCTGTGTTGCTCAATAAACAAACGTCAATAGATGCATAAAGAAGGCAGCTCTCGATAAACAATCATTTATGAAAGGCTTCATAGAGAAGCTGTTAGCAGTGGAAGAGAGTGGCCTCCCGTGTATTTGTTTTTGGTATGAGTTTCTACAAGTTGATGTGTACACTAGCACTAATTAGCATGACTGCACATCAGCTCAAAGCCCTCTTGCTACATATCAGCATTGCTACAGCTAGCTGTGTAATGGAAGAAAAATGTGATGGTCATTGTTTTACTCTACTATTGGATTTACAAAGTCGTTGTAGCCTTTTTGTAAAAGCCACTGCAGGTTAGAGCACCAGGTATTTTGGATCTTAGAGCAGCAGGGCTAAAATCTATACAGAGCTTGAGGTGCAGTAACAATTTCTTGCAAATAGATTGAGTGAAAACTTTTCTCTTTAAATAAATTTTTTAAAAGCTATGTTTTTTTAATAAAAACTGGCTATAGATCTCTGCACCACAGAAGGTTCCTGCCAAGTGCTAAAACAAAGACCGAAGGGCACTGGAGAGAAGCTTCGTTTCTCTTTTGGCTGCTCTTTCTCTTGCTCTACCTGCAGCCATTGGGCACAAAATGATGCTCTGTGGGGCACTCCACCAGCTCTGCCTACCTGCTGTGCTCAGCAGCAGCCAGCAGTTTGGTTTTCTTCTTTAGTTACATCTTTCAGCTCTCTATGAATCTCTAAGTCCTGTGGTTTATCTTTTATTGCTCACCAGAGGGAGATAACAAAAATAAACCCCTTTGTTCCAACAGTGATAAAAGCATGAGGGGGAGAGATGGCATCCTCCATCTTCCTTCAAATCAACAAAAATTGGGCAGACAGAATGTTGTGTACATGAGGTCGTGGATTAAAGGGAGTGTTGAGCCCATGTAGGGAGCAAATGTGATGCCAGAAGCAAAAGATTTGCAGGAGAAAATGACTGTCTGCAGCAATTAATATACACTTCTGTACTTCCATCCAGAACATCTATCTCTCAGCAGAAAGAGACACAGCAATTCGAGATCATGGGTAGCCAAAAGATCCTGACCCTGCAAGCTGCATATTTAGAATCTCCTGTAAGCTTTGGGAGCAGTTTGCAGGCAACAGCTCTCCCAGAGTCCTGACACTTCAGTTTTTCAAGATGAGATTATATTGGGCAAGTTGGCAATGGCAGCCTAAGCAGCACATATTGGTTTGCTTTTTCCCACCATGGTGAATCCAAATAATACCCTCAGCATGCTCTGCCCCATAAAGGGACCCATCTCTTGCAAGAGGACTGTCCTAGGCCCATGAGACAATGAGTTAAATGGTGACCACTCCTGTTCTATTCTAGACACTGCTCTGAGAACAAAAACCTCAACTTTTGATAAATAGGCCTTTTTCATGAGGAGATTTCTAACTTATAGAAATCAAAGTAAGTATAGACCCCTTGGTGGTCCAGATCATATGAAGTTTCTTCTCAAGAAAGATACTTTCTCCTCTACTAAAAAAAATGAAATTATTACATTATCCATTATAAAAGCCTGTTTATACTTCAGTTTTTCTACTTGAAGGCATTTTTATGAAGGTCTGCCCTGAGCACTGCCCTGGAACTGAGGTGGCTGGGAGTAGCCTATATGGTGACTAGAGCACAGAAAGGGACAGTGTTCACATTCTCCTGGTCAAGGAGACAGCTGACATGAAGTCTGCCTAATTTTAGCTTTGGACACTTGTTACCTGAGCATTGTTACCACCACCACATAATCCTTATGGTAATATCATCTCCCGTGCTTTTCAATAGGCCTACAGCAAGCCCTCAGACAAAATGTTTCTTTTGTTACAGAATAAAATAAATGCAAAACCCAGACAATATTTCATTTGTCTCAGTATCCCTTCTTCTTCAAGTTTGGGTAGGATCTTTTTGGTTAAGGCACAAGACAATCATGGAATGATTACAGTTGGAAAAGACCTTTCAGACTGCTGAGTCCAACCACTAACCTCACATTGCCAAGCCCACCACTAAACCATGTCCCTCAGCACCTCATTTCCAAGGATAGTGACTCCACCACCTCCTTGAGCAGACCATTTCAGCGTCTAACAACCCTCTCAGTGAAAAAGTTTTTCCTAATCTCCAATCTAATCCTCCTCTAGTACAACTTGAGGCCATTTCTTCTCGTCCTATCATTTGTTACTTGGGAGAAGAGATTGAACTCCACTTGCCACAGCCTCCTTTCAGGCCATTGTAGAATGAGAAAGTTTCCCCTCAGCCCCCTTTTCTCCAGGCTAAACAACTCCAATTCCCTCAGGCCCTCCTCATAATACTTGTGCTCTAGACAGAAAGGATGTGGGCACAGTCCTGACCTATTCCACCAGTCAGCAGATTCAAACCTTGGGGTTTATTACTGTGAGAGTGGGGGAACGGAACTCCAGACTGCAGGACTCCCTATTCCATGAGACTCTTTGGCAATACATTCAGCTGACTGCCGGACATATCAGTTAATACGGATCTTGCTACAAAGAGTGATTTTTATTCCCTGAAAAAGTCAAGCATTTTGCTTCCTCAGAGTCTATGAACACTCTTTTCCAAGTCATTTCAAAACACACTCTGTTCAAAACCATTGTCAAAAGCATAAAGAAACAAAATTGTTTTTTCTTAAATATAACATGTCTTATTTTTCTTACAATCTTCCTTTGCAGTGGTTTTCTACAGATAGTGCTGTAATTGGTACAGTATGTGTTGGCAGTATTATTGAAAAGTCAAGTGCAGGGAAAGAAAAAATATGAGGTTTATCTCATTATCTTTAGGAGTCTCCAGATAAAATTGTAAATGGGTGTTTTCATAAAGCTTTCCAGTTCTCATCACCTTGTACTAATTAAAGCTTTGTATAAATTCACACACCTTGTCACAGGCACAGAGAATGTATGGGAAAATGAAAAATGCAAGCCTTGCTGACATGCATGTGACCTTTTAATTGTGCATATTTTTGCTATCTTTGTTTTGGACACTTTGCAGAGGATGTTAGTGCTCTCCTATTTAGAGAGCTCTTTTATATGTGTGTGTATTGCTATACTTGCCCTAACGGTACCTGCATCTGGCACACAGCATTCCCACACAGAGCTGAGCTAATACAGGCAGGCAGAGACATTCAGCCTCCTCCCAAAAGCCTTGCAATACAATTTAGAATGTTGCAAGTGTGAGGAACAACAATCGTTGGGGAGAAAGAGGAGAGAGGACAGGATATCTCAGATAGCACTGTGATGCACACAGCACTGCAGATTTAGCTTTAAGCTCTTCTTTTAATTTCCTATGCAGCAAGCATCTGACTGGAAGGGTATTTCTGTCTGCCTCTGGTTTCAGAGCCTGATATCAGAGCAGAGGCCTGCTCTGCTGGGAGCTGCACAGGCAGACTTGCTCAGTGGGACATTGCTCCCTTCTCAAGGCCGTTTAGAGTTTCCAAAGTGGCCCCAAAAAATCATGTCTTCCTGAGAGTCAGTCTGCCTTTTTAACTCCAGGCAACAGCAGGATGTTGATGGCTTCCTCATTATTTGAGGTCTCTTTCTCCCGTTGGTCAGGGCTGCTTCTGAGTCAGGGAGTCGAAGCGCTCTGCACTCCAAAATCTTGTGAGAGGCAAGGTGATGTTCTCATTAAGGAAGCTGTGAATCCCTTGGGAATATCCCAACCTTCAAGAAACTCAATTATTTTTTTGACCTGTTTTCTTCGGAAAGCAGGTTCCCTGCTCTGCTGAGGAACGCAGAGCAAAAGTCTGACATACAGTAACCACAGTGACATGTCCACCATGTCTTTGAATCTTACCTGAGGTATTGCACAGCAGATCAATGAATAGTTAGTAATTCACTAGTAACAAGGGATTTTTAAAGTTTAAAAGAGTTCTATGCTGAACATAGGTTGCTTCAGGGGGTTATAGGGACTACAGATGCTCTATATGTGGATGTATGTATTTGATTTGTCGCTGTCTTCGATTTTGTCTCATCACACGCAAAAAGTGCTGGAAAGCTCTGTCAAATCAGATCATCCAAATACAGTTTGGACAGTTGCAGGTGACCAGATGGGTGGAGAATCAGACCCTCTTCTGTGAAGACAGTGGTGAAAGACCAAGTTCCAAAGCCTAATTGGACTGTAAAATGTAGGAATAAATTTGTAGTAATTCATTAATAGTCAACTGATTCTATATGGCACTTGCTGTAGTGGCTTCTAAATGTGTCATTTTATCAGTCGTTCTTATTACTGAGTCTCAACAGATCATGCAAAAAAAGAAAGATTGCGACTTGGCAGTCACAACACACGTCTGCTACACGTTTAAACAGACTGTTGAAAGAGAATTTTTTAACAGCTAAAATCCAAGCACCTGGCAAACTCAATGCTTTCCAAGGAGATTGGTTTATTCCACTTGACAGTTTTATTAAACTTTAATCACTTTCTCAATGCACACATTATCTAGTACCCACTGTTCCTATGGACTAAATCAGGGACTTTTTAAAAGATGAATACTTAATTTTCAGATTCTCAAGCAGTGCAGTTCTGCTCTTGTTCATTATTAACCATGAACCAGAGACAGAAATTGGTGAGATAAAATGAGGCAATAAAACAAAATTAAAGTGCTGTCAACAATAGATTTGTCAGGAATTTAATGAGCTTTGCAGTAAAGGGTGCTGATTATAGGTAATATATCACAATGCCATTAATCACTCAACAAAATAATATACTTTTAGGAGACAACTGTAGCTGTGTTCTGAAATGATGGAGGTACTTACAGATAAGATTGATGTGTGCTGTAAGCAGGTGCCATTGCCACTATGCTCCAATTTAAGGCTATGTGCACTGTATGAGGTTAAAGTTGCCTCTTACCTAGTGTTTGCTTCACAGAAAGCTTAGACAACAGTAGCAGAATACCCAGCTCAGCTCAAACTTTTCTCCTGATAGGCATTCCTATGGTTTTATGTGGGTTTTATGTGGTTTCCCCCTTTTCCCTCTGATCTCGATATTCTCTCCATGATGCAGGAATGCATGTGCAATGTGCAGCTGAGGCATGCTACAGGTCAGTAGCCAGATGTATATGAGGGCTACTGCCCTGTCTGGCCACCCATTAGCAGCCAGGCCTCATGGGGACAGCCTTTATGACAAGCACTATGCAATGTTGAAATTTCTGTGAGAGGCAACATAATGAGACACTTTAATTGCTCTGTCATGGTCCCTGGTACCTGGGAAGCTTGCCTTCCAGTTGTTTTCTAGGAAAGTAAAAAACCTGAAGAATTTACTGAAGTGCTTTTTTTTCACAGCTATAAATCTGTTTCCATAGATTACTTTCATTTCACACTAATGCAGATGAGAAAGTGAAGTCAGTCAGGTCTGTCAGGTGTCATCCTCCACGTATTTGCACTTGTGTAACTTAAGGTAGTTTCTAAGCCTGTAAAAACAAGAGAGGAATGAGGATCCATCAGCACAATGACTCACCTTTGGCGGGTGTGTGCAAATAATATGTGTATTGCCAAAGGAGGAATCTGCTTGGAAACCGATCTTTTGTGTCCACAAAAAGCTGTGTAGAAATGATTATCTGAATAATGAAGCAGCAGACTTCAGTGTGGACACAGATACTTAGATGTCCAAAAGCTGGAAGGCATTCCAGTTGCACATACACCTTCATGCTACTTGTTATTTCCGGCTGCCATCACATACACAAAAAAATATTGGCGGGCTTTCTTGCTAGTAGAGGTTGAGAAGATTATATAAAAGCTAATCAAAAAGGCAATTTTAGAGCTGAAGCTACAACATGTCAGACTAAGTCCAAAAAATCCTTATTGACTTCGGTAATCTGACTCACATAACCGCTTCCTCCTGATCACAGCTCTTTTCTTCTGGAAAAGGAGTGCCAGACAGCTTGAGAAAATCTGACCACATATCAGCCTAGGGCTGGTTCAGTACAGCTATAAGGTTCAATACATTAGTATTTCTGAATGAAAGAATGAAATCATGTATATGCACTAAGATTTCAACTTGTAGCCCAATCAACAGTATTCAGTGTTCCTCAAATATGTAGCCATTGCTTCATTTTAACATTTTGTCACTGATTCACGTGATAGCAAGACATCAGGATATCAAGAATGTAGGCCTGAGCCTAAGGACCATCACGTGAGGCTACAACAGGTGTCCTAGGTATTCTAATATGGACAGGGTTAAAAAAGCAAGCCCACAGTTAGCTGTGACCATTATCAGTGGCTGATGCCTTACAGTGCACACAGCCCTGGACTCAGTATTCCCACTGAGTTACTTAGCACTGAGTGGTCCAGGGAGCTCTAAATCTGGGGCATTTTCTGGTATCCTTGTAAATGTCAGCCAAGGCGTATATAGTACCATTTGCTTTTTCTTGTACACCAAATCACTTTTGGATTGACATTTGTAAAAGAGATTTTCATTCCTTTCTGGGGCACTCTGGAAGATGCTGTCAAGACTGTGAAACACACTTGACTGGCTCTTTAATAAAGTCTTGAGCCATAACTGTTGGACTGAATAGAAAACCTCATTTTGTCTCCAGTAGTGGTTAGATGGAGACACAAATCACCCAGGATTCATTACATAATCCAGAATGGTGCAACCTAGTTCAACACTTGGAAACCTGAAAGTTGACTCTGATCAATAGCTGGGGAATTTTTTTTGACCCTTTAGTTATTCATAGTGGTGGACATGATCTTCTATTTCGTCCTTCTCTTATTTCACAGGAACAAGACCCAAGCTCAGTGCCCACCACTGCATATACAACACACGATCTTCAGCCTGGTGCCCATGTCCCCTCACACTCCTCAGGACCAAGAGGGGAACCACCTGCCAGCAGCCACGTTCTTTGGTAACTTCCTATTCTCTGACCACAGTTATTCAGGAAGTTATGGCATTTGTTTTGGCCTGTTTTTGTTGACAGGGTAAATAACTTTTGATTACATCGGTTACAGTTTTCCCTGTGGTTATGTTTGTCAACAAGCTGCTCAACCTTCTTTAACTGCACTGTTAATTACGAGGTCTATGTTTCCCTTCTCGTCAAAAGCAACTACGCTCCCTGCCACTAGAATTCCTTCTCCTCCCTTCTCCTAGGGTGAGAGAATAGTGATTGTTTGCTTGCTTATGCTTCAAGTCTTCTGTATGCTTCTAATAAAATCTGCAATTAATACCTGGAGAGGGTTATTTTTTGTTTCCTGTAGCTGAGCAAATCTTGAGCACCGTTTTTTAATGTCAGTAAACAAAAATAAAGAATACATGCTTGCACTTCTAGCACGATTCTGACATTTCTCGCAGTGTAACGTGAATGAGTAGCCAAATGTGAATGCCTAAAACAAGTCAAGGTTGTAGTTGTAACAAGCAACCTGACTTCATTGACTAATCAAGGGTTAGGGGTAAAATTCAGCTCCAACACTGCCAGGGACTCTGGACTTGCTGGAAACACAGAGTGAGGCATCAGTGCCCTTTTCTAAGCTTTAGAAGAAAAGAGCAATAGTCTTTGACCTGTAAAAATGTAGAAAGAGCATGAAAAGCTTGAATGCGCTCCAGCTGGAGTCAAAGACAGAATCAGACATATCAATACAAGCAGAAATGAGTCCAAAACATCCACGCATGGGAAAATTATAACAGTATCATTTCTAAATACAGAAAATATATTACTTATTACACAGAATCACAGAATCATTAAACTGTTTAGGTTGGAAAAAACCTTTCCAATCACTAAGTTTAATCACTAACCTAACACTAAACCACATCCCTAAGTGGCACACGTACATGACTTTTAAATACCTCTAGAGATAGTGACTCAATCATTTCCTTGGGCAGCCTGTTCTACGCTTTACAGCTCTTTCTGTGATTTTTTTTTTCCAATATAGAGTTTAAACTTCTCCTGGCACAAATTGAGCCCATTTCCTTTTGTCCTGTCACTCGTTACTTGTAACACCAACACCCACCTCACCAC